>OX418216.1:148258830-148346633 GCA_948455865.1 Conomelus anceps
GGTTGGGGTTTGCCTATAGGGATGAACCAAGCCTGCCATCATCATTTGGGGCCTCCAGGGGTTTGGCCCTGCACCGCTGTCTTCTCATTGGTCTAATTCTCAGCCTCCTATTTCAGACTACAACTCATTCCTTCTCATCTGATCTCTCACTCTTATTGGAACACTATAATATTATATTCATATATATTGCTCCCTTCCACTATCTTCCTGTTTTTCTACTCACTATCTTTCTCTCTCATCCTCAATCTTTAAATCTCTCTCTATCTTCTTTCTTTATTTCTCACATTCTCTAGCTCACTCTTTTTTTCTTTCTTTCTATATAACACTCTCTCTCAAACTTTCTTTCTCGTACTAACTCTGTCTCATACACACTCTCTCTTTCTCTCCAAGGGGAATTAAGCTGACAAACAATCTTATTAAATGGACAGGTACATGCTGATAATTGTCGAAGAAACTCTGACGCTGGAGAGAGCAAGAAAAATTGAGAGTGGAATGTTAAATGAGAGCGAGGAGGAGTAGTGAAGAAAAGAAGAAGAGGCAGAAGGAGAAGAAGAACATGGAGGAGGAGGAGAAGTAAACATTTTCAGCGATTCTAGACATGACTTCATACATTTCAACATTCAAACCTATGTGTACAAGTTAAAAAAAAACTTTTTTCAATGAAATCAAATTCATTTATTTTTTCAATAATGAGACAACAAATAAATTTTCAGAAGATACAATAGAATAAAAATTGTAAATTCTTTCTAAAACTTGAAATTCTTTCTGAAACAATTCAGCTACTGTACTATCTTGTGTATTTGTAGATATAGCATCGATAGCACGATGCTCTTTTGATTTTCACCTTACCTGATTAAGGTACCTTACAGTAGGCTACCTAATTTAAAAAAAAATATAACTCTCAAACCACAGTTTTAGCTATTATAGACTTCTTTTTTAAAATTTATATAGCTTGTCTCTTAATTTTGGTTAAAATCTCAAATTTATTATTTTTCCAAAACTTGAGATTTATTTTCCCTGATTTCTCAAAAATAATCATCATAGGACCATCCATTCTAAGGGATTATAGACGTCTTCATTTTTGTCAAAAATTGTCTCAAAGATGATGAAACTCAAATTTCATTCTTATCAAAATTTGATAAGCTGTTCTTTCAATCCATCAAAGCCGGTTGAAATACAAAAAAATTGTTTTCAAAATTTTTTCTTTTTCTGAGGATGAAGCCCACATAGGTCTGAGACCTGTGCGTGGGTAATGAGTTGGATGATGGTGATTGATGAGTTGTACCTACAGTTTTAGGTGGGTTCCGAACCACCGGGAAGTGATTTTACAGCAGAGAGCAATGTCTTTTTTGCTGGCCAATCTAATCGGTCACCGTTACGAACAGGACCTACGAGAACGCAGCTTAATTTGAAAGCCTATTCCTCTATTATCTCAATGGTGGTTGAGATTCCAAAATTTTTATTAATATTTGAATATATATTTCCCTTACTCCTTAAAGCTGCTCAAAATTCAAAATATTATTATTTTCAACATTTGAAAACCTATTTATTTTATCCATCAAAAATGGTGAAAATTCAAAACTTGCGTGTTTTCAATATTTGAAAATCTTTTCTCCGTAATTCCCCCCCCCCCCCCCCCGTAAATTACGTCACAGATGGCGATGAATATGTGAGACCCTTTTGTTGCTGATCTGTCTTTCACTTGAAGCCTCAGTCAAGCGCCATCTGTCATTCCGCTGTCGCCAACGGCTCGGCCATGTTGTCGTGCACGTTCTTTTGCTCTTTCCCACAGAGGCAGGACGCCGAGGACCGGTTATTGTTTTCCGTCGAACAATATCGCTCGTGCAAGAAACACCACCTCTAACAATGGAGACCGGCCATTGTGAGGGCATGACAGACGGGAATCGAGAGGTGAATTGGTGCGTCTTTTTTATAATAATTTCGAGGTTGGGTTTTGGCGGGAAAGCGTTTACGAAGGCGGGAATAGTGTGGGAAGAGTTGGGATGAAAAGGGGATGGGTGAGGGATGAAGGAGGAATGAAAAACTATGGTGCGCTGAGGACGAAGTGTTGTATAATGCTGGAGGTGAAAGAGCAAGGGAGGAGAGAGAAGACTTGGTAGAGTGGGTAGAGATGAAATGACGTCAGACTTGCGTTGATGATGGTGCACAAAGAAACGACATCTGGGACCACACCACGCAACGGATGAACTGAGGAAGAGAATCTTGAGATCATTATCCAACAACGAGTGTGGCGGGAAGGGGAAATGGAGGGAAAATGAGGGAATTCTAAGGGAACAGGGGAAGCGAGGAGTGCGTTGATGGAGGAGAGAGATTGGAGTTGTAGTGGAGAAGGATGGTTGAGAAAGAGGAAGAAAGTAGGGAGAAAAAGTTGTGGAAAGTCATGAAGGGAGAAGAAGAGAAAGTAGAGAGAGAAACGTGATAGAAAGAGAAGGAAAGAGAAAAAGAAATAGGTAAGAAGAAGATAAGGGATGAGAAGAAGAGGAAGTAGTAGAAGGAGGGAGAAGTGCGATGAAGAAGACGTAAGAGAGGAGTGAGAGGAGTGGGGAGGAAAAAATAAGTAGGAAAAGGGAGGATAAATAGGAGGAAAATCAAGAAGGGAAAAGTGAGAAAAGAGTGTAGTGATAAGGAAAAGAAGGAGGAGGAGGAGAAGAAATCGAGAGAAGAAGACGAAGAATGTAGGGAAAATGAGGTGAGGAGGAAGGAGAGTGAGCTGGACGAGCAAGGAGTTGCAATGCGAAGAAGTTGGTAGAGGAACAACAATAAGAAGTTGGGGAAAAACAATAAAAAGAAGAAGGAGAACGAAGGAGGGGAAGAGGAAAGGAGAAAAAAGAAAGGAAAGGAGGAAAGTTGGAAAATAGGAAAGGAGAAAAGGAGGAAAGGAGGAAACGGGGAAAGGAGGAAACGAGGAAACGAGGAAACGAGGAAAGGAGGAAAGGAGCTAACTCAGAAGAGGAGGAGAAGTACAAACAATAGAAGAGGAAAGAAGACTGATGGGGAAGTGAGAAGGAGAAATTATTGATAGTAGAAAAAGTTGTCAAAGAAGAAGAAGGAAGGTGGAAAAGAATTTAGAAGAAGAAGTGGTGGGAAGATGCAGATGAATTAGTAAGAGCAGAGAGCAAGAAGAGTGACGGGAAAGGAAAAGTAGTAGGTTGATGAAGAAGTAGAAAACGATAGAAGAAGAAAATGGGAGGAAGAGGACTGAAAATAGAGTTGAATAGAGGAAAATAGATATGATAGAGTGGAAATAGGGAAAGCGGTGAGTCCGTTAGTGGATGAGAGAAATAATGAAAGAACAAGAGTTTCCTGCTCTCTTTTTTGTGTGGAGTCGATTGCTTCGGGTCACGCATTTTTTCGATTTTCTTCTCTCTTATCCACCAACTCCCACGCCCTCACTCCACTCTCTCTTATTCTCTCTCACTTCCACTCTTTCTCTCTTCCTCTCTAAAGCTCTCTCTCATTTTGTGGAATTCCTGCAGGAAATGGCAACCCCGATTCACAATAGCAGTACTTCTATGAAATAACCAAGAGAAACAACCTCAACCTCAATGAAAATACTCGCAAGAGCTAGAACATAAAAAACAACAAAATAAAAATGGCGAACTTTTTCAATCTTATTGCCAACAGTGCTAGATTCAGGGTATGTATAAAAAAATATAGACTTTCCCGCATAAAGTATGGTTCGTTAACCCATGGTTCTACATCAAATTATGAACAAAAAAAAGTAATAATTAATTCACCTCGTCGACCCCCGGTTTAGCGGTAAATAGGAAATTAATATCGATACATCGACTTTGTTTTGGGATGATGTCGATGAATCAAGGAATCCAAAAATTCTCATATATTATATTTTTAATATACCATAGCCGTTACGACTGAAGGTGGCTCCTCTTTGTGTTGTGTTGTAGTCCAAAGAGCATACTCCACAAGCGATTGAGAAAGTTTGTGATTGCTTTCCTTACAGAAGTATGTAACGTATGCTTACATAAGTTTTATATAAGTATGCCAAGCCCATCGAAACAAATTCTGAAGCTCTGTGCTTGATAGTTCACTGTTGTCATTATCCATATTATAGCTGTTTAGGTGAGTGTGTGTACTATCCAGCACACCTCTGAGCTACCTCTATCGTCCAAGCCGTCATTTGACAGACACGTTTTAGAAGGCTGTTTTTAAATGCTAATTAACTCAAAAACTAGTTATCTTATTACAATTCTAAAGCTATCGTTGGAAAGGGCAGAAAAATTTACAAATTATCAATCAATTTTAATTGATAACAAATGGAAGCTTCATAAGCACTAGAAACTGAACATCACAATCATTCTGGAATCGAACTTATTACTGATCATTTTACAATACTAATGTTTCTAAAATACTCAAGTAATACATCGAATATCACAAACTTTCCAGCCTGCAATAGTCGTGACGATATGATATATTATTCAAATTGACAGTTTCTAATATTTATTCATTTATTTATTGTGACAAAATTACAATGAATGTGGAGGAGCAACAAACTTAAGTCAAAAACTGCTCTCTTCACATATTTTGAATATGTTACATTGTCAAAACATTAAGGTTAACACTGACTAAAAATATTTGTCCTGCTCTTTTAAAGTCAGTTCATTATAGTAGTATATAACATTATATTCAATATTGACATATACCCTAACATTATAATTCACCCCACCAACACCTGATTATGATAGATCCTCACGGGCTAGGTGTAAAGTGAGGAGTGGATGAAGAGGTTCATTCACAAGCCTTCATAGTCTTATAGTGTTGGAGATTCGAAGCAGTTTGAAGCTCTTTCATTTTATTGAATTTGATGAAAAATTTGATCTTGTATAAACGCCTTAACGCACAAAACAAAAATGGTGTACATATGACAACTCACGACACAGAGACGGGCGAGCCTACTCGAGTGTTAGTTTTTGTTTTCGCGGCGAGTTGGCCGCGGCGAGTTTTCCCATTCAATTGAAGGCTTTATATCGATATATATTCTATTCCCTACCTTGTATAGACCAAAAATTTCATGAAGTATATACCTTATATTATTATCATAAACAGCATGTGATTGGAGACATGATGAGTAGAGGGTCACATAAAAATAGAATATTATTTATGAAGAAGGTGGGGTGCAATGAGATGAATCAGGAGGCAGAGGATGAGTGAGAAATAAGGAGAAAGTGTGGGTGAAAGGGAAAGTTGAAAGAAGAGAATGTAAATGTGAGAGTGAGTTTGTAAATGGTGGAAGAAGAAGAAAACGATAGGGTGGAATGGAATGGAGTGACGGGAAGAAAGAGATAGAGTGAAAAGAGGTGAAAAGAGAGAAGTAGTGGAGCGAGGAATGTAGAGGAAGAGAAATGGAGACAAGTGACAGAGGAAATGATGCGAAGTGGTGAGAGGGAGCAAGAGAGAGAAAGTGTTCAGTAGAGGAATGGACATTTGAAAAAAGAATGAGCGTTCTCATGCAATATAGAATTGGTCACTACAGAAGAAATTACTTCTGTCACATTCGCTGGCTGATGTAATAATTTTGGAGCACTGAACAATCAAACTGAAGATCCACCTGTGTTAGAGTGGGAGAGACTGACCGAGAGAGAGAGAGAGAGAGAGTGAGATATTGAGCGTGAGATAAAGTGTGAGGGGTGAGAGGACAATTGAGAAGACATTGTTGGCCTGGCACTGTACTCAGAGTGATTAATATTATGACAGGCCAATACCATAGAGACTTCAAGCACACACTTCAGATCGAAACACACCGACACCCCCGCAAAATACACATGTCAACTTCTGAGTAATGGAAATTGAATAGCTACTGGCCCAAATGTCAAAGGGTAACAATTTCCATTATAGGGGATCGTTGAATGACATTAAAATTTGTGGTAACATTGTAATACAATTATTTTATCTCAGTGAATGCACTATTCATTAGTGTAACATTACTAGCGTTGCCAAAACGTTGACATTTGTGCTTAAAATGGTAATTGTAGAACAATACAACAAAGTATTCAAAGACCTGACGAATTTCCGTAAATAATAATAATAATAATTATCAGTTGTGCTTATTTTAGCATAATATGCACCATTTTACTTTTTGATTCCTATAAAGATGTTTACATTTCAATTCACAGAAAATTCACGTCGGCTATTTTTGAAATGGAGTTCTGTTTTTTCTTCTTCTTATTCAACAAATGTCATAATCTATCTTGCCTCAATATTGTTTCTCTATTTTTTCTCTCAACTGAACAATTTAAAATGAATTCAGAAGAAGATTTCGACACAATAAAAAATGTAAGCATCAACGCTTTCTGTGTAAAAATCAAGTGGATACTCAAGCTTAGCAGTAAACTTTGCAATAATCTTCAACATCATACTATAAATAATACCTGGATTTCTTGTTCCATGACGAACTGCGTTGTTAATATTAACTTTTCATGTGAAATTTAACGACTTGCAGTCAAATATTTGTTAAGAATAAGTATAATAACTAACTTAATCTGGCCGAGTACTTTCGAATCTCTGAGATTCGAAAGTACTCGGCCAGATTAAGTTAGTTATTATACTTATTCTTAACAAATATTTGACTGCAAGTCGTTAAATTTCACATGAAAAGTTAATAAATAATACATAAATTATTTTTCTGTTTTTTCAACTTGATTACGGTACTTGAAGTGATTTGTGGGAAGATTTTGAAACAAACAAATATAAATACGTCAACGCTTGCACTATAAAAATGAAGTGGATCGAGCTAAGCAGCAAGCAATAAAAATATTCTTAAATTTTTAGGATTCAAAATGAACCAGCTGTACGATGTTTCAATTTTCACTAGTCAAAATTGATCTAGAGCCTTTAGTGGAAATCTGTTTTACATCATAATTATTTTTATATTGGACCCTCAAACTCCAAAATCAATATCATTTGTACTATTAGGAGGCTACAAAAGAAGTTTTAACAGTCTAGAATTTTTCTTTCAACCGCTAAAGCACAGACGGACTGACAGCCCACGGCACTCGATTTCAATAAGGCCCTGCCAACGTCTTTAATAATAATGTCATCTCACAAACATGTTTTCAAGAGCAGAAAATCAATATCGATCTCATTTGTACTATTAGGAGGCTACAAAATAAGTTTTAACAGTCTAGAATCTTTCTTTCAACCGCTAAAGCACAGACGGACTGACAGCCCACGGCACTCGATTTCAATAAGGCCCTGCCAATGTCTTTAATAATGTCATCTCACAAACATGTTTTCAAGAGCAGAAAATCAAGCATAAAATTTATGCATACAGTTCTGATCGAGGCAACCATTTTAAGCATTTGGTGTTGAAAATTCAAGTAATATGTTTATATTGTACTAAAAATGAATAATTTTTGTGAATTTATTTGGTTTCATTTTTCTACCATTCGATTACTTCTTTTTGAAGATTACGTCTTGAAGACTCCGATTATGGATTGTAAGACAAGTCAAGCCAGACCAACATTTATGTGCAATAGTACCATCCTTATTCACTAGTTACCACAATTAAGATAAAAATTAATGATTTAATTAGTTGAGGTGGAGCTCAATTTAGATCCGAAAAAAATCTTGTACACTATGAAAAGCTTCAACTGAATATTATTTTTTTTTTGTATTTTCAATACTACAATATTTCCAAGACTCTTTAAAAACTGCGGCAGCTTGTTATAGAATTTCCCACCAATATAATTAGGTCTTTAATGGAATAAAATAATATTATGACTCATCAAGAAGTGATAATCTCCTCGGCTTCGTGTAATAAACATAATATATATTAAAGATAGAGTAATATAAACCAAAATAACATTATTTTTATTACCGGTACACGAAGCCGAGGAGATTATCACTTCTTGTGTCATAATATTGGTTTATTCCAACAAAGTGTATGAAGATTCTCACATTATATATATATATAATGTGAGTATCTACACTTCTTAAGGAAGGTACACTTGAGAAATCTCTTGAACAATGGCCTTCATGAATCTAACATATTGGCTCTTTCCATACACCTGACAGCTTTCTTTTGGATCTCGGAATGGGCCTCAGTTTATATAAACCTTTTTTATTGTTGTGACAAGAACAAAAAAGCCGTAAAATATAGGTAACAATGGCGTGACTAGAGGGTCATTCTGGGGATGGTTGACTAATGATGTTATGTTGATGCGAGGCCGGTGAGGACTTCAGACACTATAGGAGTATGCTACATCATAAGAGGAAGAGGTGGGGTTCCCTGAGACTATGTTTAGTTTACTCAAGATTTGGGGATACTGTCCCAAGAAATTTTTGTGAGAAATAATCCTTTTAAAATCACATTTTAAGCGATTCTAGACAAAAATTAATTTATTTTAACATAATTTATCAAAATTAGATTTCAAATTTTGATCTAGTTTTTGAATTATTGTCAGTGGGAGATGCAAACTCTCGAGCTAAAAATGCAATGTTCAAGTGACCAAACTTTGAAGCAAGCCTACATGAAGCTATTTACACTCTACAATTTTTGATCCCCCACCTTACCTGATTGCAGTTCAGTACGATAATTGAAAATATCTTTCGAAAAGAGAATGGAGGGTTTTCCAATAGTAATTTAAGACATTAAGTAGCTTGATCATTCAAAAGGGGGGTCGAGGGTACCACCCGGGAATTTTTTTGAGAATAATTCCTTAAAAACCACATTTTCAGCGATTCAAGACGTCTTTTTTGACTCTTTGGTAAAACATTTTTGAATTTCAAAGTTTATTAAACTTTCACAATTTTTTTATTTTTAGGACTCTGGGAATACCTATACTAGGGGGAATTTTTTAGAAAATAATTCGTTCAAAACTACTTTTTTGGTGATTCAAGAAGTCTTGTTTGACTCTTTTGAAAAAATTATTGTCTCTCAGGGCTTGTTAAAATTCCACATTTTTTTTTTGTTTCTGGGTCTCTGGTGGTATCTATACCCCTGATACGTAGAGACGTCACGGCACTGATACGTAAGACTGCGCCAGCTCGGTATGTTTGTAGTTGAAAATGGATTTTCTAATCAAGCTTCAATTATCACTGATGATTTGCTTATTTGTAGTTAAATCCCATCTGTGCCAGTTCCATTGCTGTGCATCACATACTGGAATCGAATCAACAGACTTGTTCTGATTGGAATCGGCTTGCAAATTAGAGAGCAAAAAAAAACTGCGATGACGTGCTTTAGAGAAGCGTGATTGGTTCACGGTATTCAGCTGAGAGTTATTATAAAATTCTCCAACCCTCCATGCATCAGAATTATTAAGCATCCTCTCTGATCAAGAGGGCACGTCAAACTTTCAAAAAAGAAGGATATAGGTGAGGAAGGAGACAGAAGGAGCAGAAGAAGAAAGAGACATCAGAAGAGAAGAAAGAAGCAGGAAGAGGAAGAAGGAGGTGACAGGAGAAAAAAGAAGTAAAAGGTTGTGGGAGAAAGAAAAGATAAAGAGGGAGTGAAAAATGGAAGAATGTGAAGGAGAATGAAAAATAGAAGAAGTAGAAGAAGAAGAAGGAAAAAGAAGATGGTTGAAGAAGAAGAGTGGTGGGGAAAGAAAAAAGAGAAGATGAAGAAAAAGAAGTTGGAGATAGAGAAGAATTAAGGAGAATAGGAGAAGGTGAAAGGTGGTGGTGGGGAAGAGGAGGAAAGGGATGAAGAAGAAGAGGAGAAAGAAAAAGAAAGGAAAGAAGTGTTGATAGTCGAAGAAGGAGAAAAAGATGAAGGAGAAAAGGAAGCGGAGAAAAAAGAGAGGAATGGAAGAGGGGGAAGAGAAGGAGGAAGAGGAAGTAGGAGAAGAGTAAATAGAAGAAGAAGAAAAGGACTCCAGAAGAAAATTAAGAACATGTAGAAAATAGAATACGAATGAGAATAGGAATCGAAGGTGCGATGAAGTAGGAAAGAGGAAAACGATAAATAAAAGAATTGGGAAAGCGAGGAAGTGGGTGAGTAAGAAGGAGAGGGGAAGAAAAACGATGAGGAAGAGAGAAAAGAAGAGGAAGAGGGAAGAGAAAGAGAGAAAGAGAAAGAAAGGAGAAAGAGGAAGAAAGGAGAAAGAGGAAGAGGAAGGGAAAGAAAGAGAGAATGATGAAGAGGAAAAGAGTGGTCTAGAGGAAGAAGGAGAAGAAGGAGAAAATGAGAAAAAGGAGAAGAAGAAGAATAATCAGAATCCTGTCTGATATAGAGGACACGTCCAACTTCCCAGCAAGGAGTCAAAGTTCGACATCATCGGATTGGTAGCACTGAATAGTCCGGCCGCATAAGTTGGCAAGCCGGTCCACACAAAAAAGCGGGAAAGTTTCCGGCGCGAAGCAGACTCTTAATGGGAAAACTCTAATGATGGAGTTCATCTAGATCATTTCACATTGTCTCTCCTCTTGAGAGCATGGAAAATCTAATCAGACTGTGTATTGAATTTTGGTTGGAGAGGGGGAATAACTGAGAAACTTCGAGAATTTTGATTCACAATATAATTATAAGTATAGTAGGAAAATCAATGACTTTTTCAATCACTGCACTGTATAATGCAACCAATCATTGATAATACTGTGTAGCCTGCCTGGCACAGGTCTGGTACTAGAGTTTTCAGGTCGCATCTGAGCAACTTCAGGTCCTCTGTCGTGACTTAACGACTTTTTCAAAGCAGCCGTGACAGAAAGGCTCGGAACATTTAATTAAAAATGCAAAAATGGCGCTAAAACACATTTTTTTAAACGTTTTTGAATCACAAGAGATGTTAAAAAACGTTGAGGAACATTAAAGAATTTTAAGGAAGATGAAGGAGAGGAAGAAGAAACATTTCAAGCACTAGGATAATAAATTAAGTATACGATAGATGTGTAGTTTTCTCTAAAAAACTTGTGGAGAATTTAATTTTGAGTAATAGACGACGATTAAAACCAATAGTAGAGAAAACACCTCAAATTCTCGAAATTGTGAATTTAGGTGGTTTGGAACCCACCTAAATATATGGATCCAACTCATGAATCACGATTATCTAATTCATGACACGCTCAGGTCTCAGACTTATCTAGGCTTAATCTTTGAAAAAACTATAATCTGTTTAACCAAGAACTATAATCGTTTTAACCGTTCAAGGAATAAGTCAGGTTTTCAATAACAAGGCTGAAGCGGCGAGGTGGAACTACCCGTAAGGGTCTCCCCACCAATAAAAGCCATACGCATTTTCTTTTATTAATTGACCTTTTATTAATTAAGATTTTACTGTCTTTATAGTGTATCTATAACATTCACGTTAATTGACCTTTTATTAATTAAGATTTTATTGTCGTTATAGAGGATATATAACATTCACGTTTTCAATTCATTTTTATTTCTAATAGTCCAAGATAAGCTTGAAGTGAAGGTTTGTTTATAAAACGAACAAAATTTACACGTTCATCTTTACTTAACTGAGAAGTTTCCTTTAACTTGTTCATTTCCTAAAACTTGGATTTTTCAATTGAACATTTTTAATGAAAGCAGTAGAGGGCTGTGCCTGTTGTCCCTTCACTTAATTGTGTTTTAGTAATAAATAAAGTGTGATAAAGTGGAGTGGATTACATAAGTCAACAGAAATCGATATCAGTAATCCAACAGTGTTATAAAGTAGAGTGGGTTACACAAGTCAACAGAAATCGATATCAACCAATCATAAATCAATTGCAGGAGAGCCATATGGAAATTGAACTCAAAGTTCAGTCATCATGCCACATTGGTTTTCAGCTAATGAAAAGCCCATCGCTGGAAAACATGTCCTAATTAAGCACTACCTACACAGTGCACATTTCCAGTCGGGACTTTTCCAATCCGTGTATGGATCACATATTTCGATTGATACAAGAGCCTACTAAAGCTCATCCAGGAATTCAAGTAGAACTTTCATTGAGTCTTGAAATGGTTCAATGAATTCGATTTTTTCCGTGAGAATATTTCACTTTCAAATATGGTTGAAATACTAGAATTCCGATGATAATCACGTAAATCTATTTGAATACGTTCAATGAACGGTTGAACAAAGATAGTTGAAATAGAAAATTGCCTCTAATTGGATGAATCTAGTAGAATACGTTCAATAAACCGAACGTACAATAGATGCGCTCTATTCAAGATGTTCATACTTCTCCAGAACACGGAATTAATGAAGAATCCATTGGAATACGTTTCATAAACCGTACATCCAATGAATAGAGGAACTCTTTTCACGATATTCATACTGACTTCTCCCGAATGAAAATGATTCATGTTAAATTTCTATGTTAATAAATGCAATTAATTACAGATTAACATTTCCCATCTTTCTCATGAGTGAATAATTTGAATGACTGAAACTTCCAGAGGTTTGATTCAAATAGATTTTTCAATTCTTCCAAGTTCTTGTAAACTCAAATGCATTTCCAGGAGAGTACTCATACTCCTACTTTTTGATTAAATAGTTTGAAAAGTTTGAATTTTGAGTGCCTTACTACTCTACTCTCCTACTTTCTCATTAGATAGTTGAAATTTTGACTGGCTTAATTCGAATAAATCATTAATCTGTTGGTAATTTGTATTCCAGGGGAATACACATATGCCTACTTCTGATTAGTTTGAATTTTGATTGACTTAATCTGGATGAATGATAAATCAAATAGTTCCAGCTGATAATATTTGTATTTGGACTGATCTATTTCTTGCTGCTAACACTGTATTAACACCAGGTACACGCAATTGACATTACGGTTCTATTTCTTGGTTTGAATGCACACGTTCAACCTGACTGATTAAATTTATCACTATAACCCAGCTGATATAAAGCAGCTGTTGATGAAGACACAGAGTCCTAAAGGAATTTGAATTTGCCTCCAAGGCATTGTAACTAAAATGTCGGGTGCGTGTACCTGGTCTTAGTAGAGGTTTAGTGTTGGAGGAAAATTAAAATTCATATAGGATTCTCAACCTGCATCAATAGATTTGCATCATTTGGGTGCCATAGTGACATTATTTATTCACTTAGGTTAAACGTGTGCTTTCAAACTGAGAATCAGAACTAACATGTCAGGTGCATGCATCTTACTCGCTGTAAGTGAATAATAAAACGAAGTATCCAACGACCCGACGAGTTTACGTAACTTAATTTATTATTATCAGTAGTGAATATCAATCTTCGTAATCTGCAGTATAACTATTCATATTATAGAAACTTGTTATGCAGAACTGAACATAATATAATAATTATATGAAATTATTATTTTTTTTCGTGATTAGTCACTTAAGACCGCGATTTAAAAATTTAGAAATTTTCAATCTTTGATGATAATCTCGCAGTACTTTATTACAATATATTATTATTACTATTATTATTATTCGATGCAAATCTTCCAAAGTGTGAGATTATATATAATTAAAGATGGTGCATTTTTTGGACTTGTTCTTCTTGTTTGCACACTAACTTTTATTTTTGTGCAAATTCAGCTTTTCTCTCTCAGCTCAATTTTTCAACTCTTCTAGGTTTTGTCTCTGGTATAACTTCCCGTTTTTTAAGTCTTATTTTGAAGTTTTTACTATTGTGAATTTCTTTTTTGGTTATTTTGGCCAGTACAAGGTCTTCTTTAATATTTAATAATCATATTATTATCATTCAACCAAGGTCCAATGACGTCATCAATGCAGGAATGTAAGAATTATGTTAATTTTACGCAGTAATTTTCCAATGTTCTCAAAGCTTCTACCGTACTGAACAAAATGTGTATTCATGAGCATGTTGTCTGTTGGGACGAGTCAGTCTCACTTATCTCAACGTTCGAAAATCCATCAACTCTGTTATTAATGAGGCTATCTATCTTGTTTCCCAGCACTCTTTCACATCTGGAAAACATTCTGGAAGGTATTGCTTTCCATTTTTTAGCCGGATAAGAGAGGATGGAAATCTACGTTTGAAGGGATGAAAAGTGAAAAGGAATCGCTGACGGGAAAAAATTTGCAACCGGGGAAAACTCCCCTTTTCACTCCTCTCTCTTTCACCTCACCACTCCCTAGATCCCCACTTTTCCCCTCCCAATTTCCCCCATCCATTTCGCGAAAAAAATCCCACTTCTGCCACCAAAATTCGGATTTTGAAATTTGTGAGATTCATTATAGACATTCAACCCATACGTTTAGGGGATGTTTTTCTGACTGGTTATGCCCCTTCATTTTTCAACTGATCCTCTCAAATTTGCGCATCGATTTGTCAGTGTGGCTGATTGCACCAAGATGGCGGACAGTGGACATTAGTCAACCAGCCGGTCGTCGAAAAACTCGATTCTGAACATCCGGCGAATGGTGTTGGGGGGGGGAGGGGGAGAACTACTATTGGAAGATGTGACTCATTACTCAATTCAAATAATAATAATCATAGTTCTCAAAAAAAGAATATTTGATTTTCTCATCAACACCTGTTTTATTCATCGATTGAAGCATGGAATTTACTTATTTGTAGAATTTTGGTTGATGTTGTGGAACTCCATAATAAAAGAATAAAACCCTGTTAAATGTTGTCAATTCCACTTCTTTATCAACAGTACTGTTGAAAATGTGACTGGTGAAGCCACGAAACCGCGTTCCAGTGCTGTAATAATAAAGAAGTGGAATTGACAACATTTAACAGGGTTTTATTTTTATGTAATTTACTAATGAGAAACCAAAAGAATGAATTATTGCATTGGATTCCCCTTCTTCTGTGGTTTTTTTGACTGGTGAAGCCACGAAACCGCGGTCCAGTGCTGTAATAATAAAGAAGTGGAATTGACAACATTCAACAGGGTTTTATTTTTATGTAATTTACTAATGAGAAACCAAAAGAATGAATTATTGCATTGAATTCCCCTTCTTCTGTGGTTTTTTTGACTGCCAAGAGGCATTCAGCAGAAAAATAAAAAACCACGTGCACTCATAATGGAGTGAAATTATCGCAATTGAAATGATTACTAGACTATAGTATACCCTATTGAAATTATCAATTTTCAAAATCTCTCCAATGCTATGAATCACACTTCAAAGAGATTCATAACACTACAAGGAATATTTTATTTATTCTACGTTATAAATAATTGAGGAAGTGATTTAAACCAGCTGACTTTATACACGTCTCACCAAAACCAATGCATAATAAATCTACTATAGCACTGCTGTAACTTTTTGATATTGTATCTAGACCAATCAGAACTTCGGATTTCTAAATCCAGAGCAGGAATGAATAATTAGGATTGAATAATTTGTGGATTTATGCTATTTTTATATGACAGCTCAGGAGCATATATAATAAACAATTTATTTTTCCTCTATGGTCAATATAATAGCCACATCAGCACAGCAAACTCAGATTGGATTTGTTTCGTATTTAAGCTATATTGTATAAAGAGCATGTATCGTATTTCCTTTCCTTGGTAAATCATCATTCTTTTCTTTTCTGAAGTAGAGGCAAGGAAAGAATAAACACAGAATTTCTCCCAACTCCCCCAGTACCGCTACTTGCCACATACACTGTGGAGTGGGCATGTGTGGTGCGTACAGTTATTACCATGGAGAACATGGCAAAGTGGGGGAATACATGCTCTTCTTCTCTTTCTTAGTCACTAAGCTTCTCTCCCGGCGGTGTCTATTCTTTCCTTGCCTCCACTTTAGTCTGGTACCTAAGCTACAACATTGTATACAGCTTTTTGCTATTCCAAGATGTCACTCATTATATGTTTAGAACACTCACTTTGCTCGTGTCTTATCTTACATCTCACTTGTGCCTCAAAGGCGGTCATAATACACTCGTTTAAAATTTTTTAAATGGTTAATAATATATTCGATTTCTAGGAGATTACTTGAGCCATAAACGAGACATTCAAGGTTGAATGTTATTGTTTTCCTTGTGCCTTGCTGATTTAATTGATGCTCATACCCTAAGAATTAATAGTAGGCTGTGAGAAAGATCATAAAATGGAATAAACTATAAAAGTGATTGCCGTGAGCCGTAGCAGGTATCTGTTCAATGAGATAAAGATGAGCTACAAACTCCTGGGCCCTATTTATATGGGTGACCAATAAGATTGGCCATCAAAAAATACTCTGTTCTCTGCTGTAAAATCTCTTCCTAGTGGTTCGGAACCCACCTAAAACTGTAGATTAATCACACCAATCGCCATCATCCAATTCATTACGTACGCGAAGGTCTCAGATCTTAGTGAGCTTCATCCTCAAAAAAATATAACTATAATCTTTTTAACTATGATCTAACAAGGTGGTTCGGAGCTCACCTAAAACTGTGGGTTTTACCTCAACTCATCCATCACCATTATCCAGTTCATGACGTACGGATAAGTTGTGGCGTATAAAACGCTACATATTATGTTAATTTCAGTTCAGATGTACAGAATTCAGTACACATGTTTATTATTATAAAATAACAAAATTATTCATTCAATGTTTTCAATAACCACTCAATAAAACTATTAACTGAGTTCTCTTGTGTTCATTGAGTAATTAATTATAATAAAATTATAGAAGAATAGGATCTAAATCCCATAATGTCACAAATCTATGTGGGCTTCATCCTCAAAGCAATATAAATAAGTAAGCAGTTAAAAAAAAAACTTTTATCTCTAACTATTATCTAACAAAGTGGTTCGGAACGCACCTAAAACTGTGGGTTCAATACATCATTCAGTTCATTACCCATGCACAGGTCTCATATTATCTTTGTGTGCTCCATCCTTAGAAAAAAAAAGAAAAAAGTCCACGCAAAGGTCTTAGACCTTTGTGAGCTTTACCCTCTGGAAAAACAAACTATAATATCTTCAACCATGATCTAAGAAATGATCGACCATGATCGTTTAAGAAATAGACAGTGCTAATAAATTTGAGATAAATTCGTGTCACCACTAATAAATTCAAGATAATTCTATTAACGCAGTCGTGGTAGCAGACATCAAACATTGGTGAGAAGACAACTTAGCTGTGTGAAGGGGTGGATAAACTCACCCCTGCGTCTGACAACCCTCAAGGGAACCAACTTAGGAGAGAAGCTCCTAAATAACTTCACCGAAAGTATCAATTCGTTGCAAGCGTTATAACTTTCCCGCCCACTGAAAAGGGGATGTTTATTTAATATGTTACTAGTGAGCGATGAGGGATGATTATGGGGATTATATAGAGATTTTATAGTTTACTTGAAGGGTGTGGAACGATCCATATCAACTTGCTATTTTAAGGGGGTGTGTTTTGGCATTAATAATGTGAAATAAACCCTTCTTGTACTCCTTATTTTGAGCGGATGTGCGGTTGGGGCGCTTGCACAGTGGAGCATCCCATACACGATAAAGGGTAACATTGTCAAATCGAAAAAATATGTAGAATGACGTATGACGAATTGGAGAAACGTGAATACCACCATTAAGCTGTGGAAGAAGAAGAAGAAGAAGAAGAAGAAGAAGAAGAAGAAGAAGAAGAAGAAGAAGAAGAAGAAGAAGAAGAAGAAGAAGAAGAAGAAGAGGAAGAGGAAGAAGAAGAAGAAGAAGAAGAAGAAGAAGAAGAAGAAGAGGAAGAGGAAGGAGAGGAAGAGGAAGAAGAAGAAGAAGAAGAAGAAGAAGAAGGAGAAGGAGAAGGAGAAGGAGAAGGAGAAGGAGAAGGAGAAGGAGAAGGAGAAGGAGAAGGAGAAGATGGAGAAGAATAAGGAGAAGAAGAAGAAGGAGGAGAAGAAGAAGAAGAAGAAGGAGAATAAGAAGGAAGAAGAAGAATAAGGAAGAAGAAGAAGAAGAAGAACGAGAAGAAGAAGAAGAAGAAGAAGAACTGAAAAAAGAAGAAGAATAAGAAGAAGAAGTAGTGAAAAAAGAAGAAGAAGAAGAAGAAGTGGAAAAAGAAGAAGAAGAAGAAGTGGAAAAAGAAGAAGAAGTGAAAAAAGAAGAAGAAGAAGGAGAAGAAGAAGAAGTGGGAAAAGTAGAAGAAGAAGAAGAACAAGAAGAAGAAGAAGGAGAAGAAGAAGAAGAAGAAGAAGAGGAGGAAAAGAAGAAGAAGAAGAAGAAGAAGAGGAAGAAGAAGAAGAAGAAGAAGAAGAAGAAGAAGGAGAAGGAGAAGAAGGAGAAGGAGAAGGAGGAGAAGAAGAATAAGGAAGTAGAAGAAGAAGAAGAAGAAGAAGAAGAAGAAGTAGAAGGGGAGGAAAAATAAGAAGAAAAAGAAGAAGAAGAAGAAAAAGAAGAAGAAGAAAAAGAAGAAGGAAAAGGAAAAGGAAAATGAAAAGAATATTATGAAGATATAAAAAAAACAAGAAAAAGAAGGAGAAAATAAAGAAGAAGAAGAAGAAGAAGAAGAACCTGTGCGTGGGTAATGAGTTGGATATGGTTATTTATCAGTTGGACCTACAGTTTTAGGTGGGTCTCGAATCACCGGGAAGAGATTTCACAGCAGAGAACAAAATTTATTTTGCTGGCCAATTCAATCGGTCACCCCTAACAAAGAGGGCCCAAGAGTTTGTATCTTATCTTTATCTGATTGAATAGATAATTCTACGGCTCATGGCTGTTTCCTCTCAATAAACTGATTGACATTTTATTAAACGAGAAAAAATAAAATATGTAAGTCAAAAACTTTACAGCCTCAATTTCAAGTCTTTTGGTAGTCGGTCACATCACTGACATAAGGCTGCGAAGGGATCACGGAAATGGGCACAGACCGATAACGACTTGCACCCTTTGCATACTTAAGCCCCACTTCCCCCCAACCATGTTAAGCCCAAATGGTGAAGCGTGCCTTTCAAAAAAGAGGGGGGGGGGGAGGGAAAAGGAAGGGGAACCTTGAACTTAACCTGAAGTAAAGCCCCGGATATAATAAAATGTTTGATTTAGAGTTGGAGCAGTAAAAGATATTAGCCTCCCATTTTTGATGTCTAACATTCAGTGCACGCAGGCTATATAATTCTTAACGGTAATTTATGGTATTACTTTAGTGTCATTATCTTTACGTGAGCTATAAGAGTGCAAACCACCCCCCCCCCCACCACACCAAACAACACCACTCCCCATCATGAATTGAGTGCAGACATTCCGTTCTTAGTTGTTCAATGCTGGTTACGTTTAACTTCATTTAATAGCAATGAATTTGATAATTATTCAACCGGGAATACATTTCACATAATCATTATTAATCACATTCATTGGCAGTTTATTTGACTATTCTACTAATGTAAGGGCTTACATAAGGATGTAAAATTAAATTGAAAAAGATATGACTAGAAGAAATAAATGATTGAAAAATAATGAATAAGACAAAATTGTCACAACCACATTTATTGAAAAAAAATATATATATTGAGAAACTAGTTTCGGTTATTATACCATTATCAATCTCAATCAAACTTGAGTTTGACTGAGATTGATAATGGTATAACAACCAAAATTAGTTATTCAATTTTTTTTTTTAAATTTGGTTGTAACAATTTCGTCTTATTACTCATTATTATTTTTTCAGCCACATTTATTATTTTTTATAAAAAATATATATTGAGAAACTAGTTTCGGTTGTTATATCATTATCAATCTCAATCAAACTTGAGTTTGACAGAGATTGATAAAGGTATAACAACCACAAGTAGTTTCTCAATTTTTTAAAATAAATGTGGTTGTGACAATTTCGTCTTATTATTCATTATGGATACCTTCCACAATATCACCTCCGCCACTACATAGACAGTTTGAAAAATAATTCGAAAGAAAGTTTCGGGAAGTGATAGCCGTGACAAGTATCTGTTCAATCAGATTAGATAAGCAACGCCTTCCTGGGCCCCCTCTGTGAGGATGGCCGATAGGACTATTCAGCAAAGCTGACTGTGTTTTCTGCTGTCGAATCGATGGTTCGAAACTCACCTAAAACTGTAGGCCCAACTTGTATTTGTATATGCTTCATTCTAAAACAATAATGTTTCCAAATTAACATTGGCATCACAGAAAGCGAGGAGTTATTATAGGCATATTTATTCAGTTTTTTTTTATTTTTATGATATTTCCATCTTTTCTCCACATGCTTATTTTTGTTATTATTTAATCTAATATATTATAATATTTAATATAATATATAAAGTTTATTTTATATGTATTATATAGAGTTTCATGCTATTTTTATATTCAGATCACAGAAATTCATATTTTGGCTGCTTGACTTATACTTGCGTCTTGACAGATAGTATCGGAGGAGGAAGAGGATGAATAGGATGAGAAAGGAGGAGGAGAAGGAGGAGGTGAAGGAGGACGAGGAGGAGGAGGAATAGGACAAGAGAAGAAGTGAGAACAGAGGATAAAAAGAACCGGGAGAACTTCTGGGTTATAAGTTACACCGAATTTATTCTAAATATTACGATTTAATTAGATCGGACAATCTACTAGTACAGTATATAATAAATATATTATTTCTTCATCCCTAAAATTCTAACATCCTTTCTCACTCACCCTGACTTATCATCCATTCTTTCTGACACGACTTAACATTCCTCCCTCACCAATTACTGTCTCTCGCACACTTTCTCCCTCCCATACACATTGACTCCTTTCAACTCTTTCTTTTTATCTCTCTCCCTCTCTTAATCTTTCTAAAACTTTATCTTTTTCACTCATTCCCTCTCACTTTTTCTTTATCGTTTTCTACCGCTTTCTCTTTCTTTCTCGCCTTCTTTCCTTCTCTTTCTCCAAAAACATTCCACCGAAAACGAGTTTTCCACAGGAATAAATCATACCTGGAGTTTCCCCTTCACTACCAGGCCACCGTGTAGACGGTCTTTCTCTGTACTTTAAATATAAATTATCACGGCCTTTTTCAGCTAGCCTAGCGCAGCTCCTTGTTTAAAACTATCGTTGACCCAGATAATATATAGCTTCGTAAAAAGCCATTACATAGGTACAGGAAATGCAGAGGCATTTTGAATTGGTGAAAAATTCCTCCGATAAATTCATTCTCGAAACATTTGGAGAATTCGGAACATTCTCCTGGTTCTGTGATGGAACCCACATGAATCTGATACTGCTTCTTCTTTGAACTCAGATTATCAATTTGGTGTGAACTGGAATTGAATCCGCGACCGCAGTAGTGTGAGATTATTAAATTGCATTTCTGATACGAATAAGGATATATGCCAAATAAGAAATTAATCTTCATCTACGGCTAATATGAAAAGTAGATATAACGGGTTATAGAGAAATTTCGATACAGCTTAATTTATCCAGCAACTTATCAAACTAGTTGCATGATGGAGTAATTTAAACACTAATGTCACTTTTTAGTACAAGAGTCTAGCGGTTCCCAAACCTTTTTGGTGAAGTTCCCTTAGTTCGTACTATGTGTTATGGCGTACCTCCCACAATATAATTGATTCAAAATTATTGTAAGTTATCATTAGTTCACTTTTTTCTACGTTTTTTATGCATTCATAATCACTCTCATGTTATAAAATCTGAATTTCAAGGTTTTTAATATATAAAATGACTATTTTATTACTTTTGTTTTTAGTTATCAATGTTAAAACTTGTTAGGTTGGAATTATAAAATGCAAGAAACTGTATTAATACATTCATTTAGTTATAAAATTCAGAGAATTGTGAATGTCACACAATGAATCTGTTCTGGTGCAGTAATCAGTTATTTACTGTGAGGGATGAACTTGAATGTAATGGCTTATACTGCTGATGTCTGGCATAATTGGGCTTAACTTGAGTCTGAGATTACATTCCACTGTATGCATTACATCGGTTCCTATATTTATTTTTGATATACAGCAGATGCGAGAATCCCGTCTCACATAGATACGAAGTTCGGAACGGAAGTAGAAACTCAACTGCTTTGTCAACAATTTCACCATACTCTGAGCGTCGTTGGATCTAGAAATCAATAAGCTTGGTTTTCTTAAATTCTTTTTTCAGGTCCAAATCGCAGTTTAACTCAAAAAGCTCCTCTTTGAGTTCTAGAGGAAAGCTGTCTTGAACAATTTTCTCAATGTCAGCAAAAGGGGTTTTAATCCATGAGTATGAACTCAAGTCTCCTTGGAAATATTTTATGAAGCTAGCTTGTAGGCAGCTACAATGATCTGATATTTCATGAAGCCTGAAATTTTTCTCGCATCAGCCGTATCCGGCACATCCAGCAAACTGGCATAGTCCTGCTCGCGTACCACAGTTTGGGAACCGCTGGTCTAGACCAATCAGGACTCAGGATTTATGAATGAATATTATAATAATAATCAAATTTCATATTGGGACTGTCAGCAACAATTACGCATTATAGGTTCTGTTATATTCTTGGCAAGTTGACTTTCTTTGTAGTGGCGAATATGATAATTATAGTGGAAGTTACCCATAATTAATAATAAGACTTGAAGTTGTCACAACGATATTTAATAAAGGACAACTAAATTTGGAGAAAGGCTATGGATAAAATGCCTTATTTTGGCTTAGTATCTAATAAATTGAAAAAGAACGGGGTTGATCTAGCTTTCCAAACAAAACCTGTTTTAACGAGTTTTTTACGGGTGTGGTAGAGATAACATTTTTATTTGGGATAAAATTGTAGTATATTAATTTTTTTGTAATGCTTGTTATGTGGGTGAGACCGGTAGAATAAATGAACATATTAGATTGGAGAACCCAAGAAGAAGACTCAAATTTTGCAGAGTATCTCATTACTAATGGACACAAGTTCAAGGCCGAAGAAAATGTTGAATTTCTTCATATGATTTGCAAAGGTAGACAATTGAACATTTTAGAAGCATTTTCAAACTAAACTAATTTATTTTAAACAATGCAAACTTCGTTTCATCATAATTTATTCTGGCCCAAATTTTGATAACAGCACTTTCGTGTTTTCTCGGTCGACCTTGACTACATTTCAGTGCGCTTCGATTTCTAATTTAATTTTTCTTTTATTCTTGCCTACATGTGTATTGTTGTTGTTTTTTGTTTCTATATGTTCACGGTTTTTGGTTCTTGATTTTGAAACATATTTTTGCTCCTCCCACCGATGGGCGCGTCTTGTTTTGGCCTTCAGCCAACCACAGACCTTCAATGATGGTCAGCCTATCAGAGGCACTTTCTTCCACAACCGATAGTTTTATTTCGTTTCAAGTATAATTATATCAAGCTACTCTGTACATTAGTTTTATTTAGTTTGTTTGAGATTGATAATGGTTTAACAACCGAAACTAGAATCTCACTGTTTTCTTAATAAACGTGGTCGTGACAACTTCAAGTCTTCATAATTGTTATTCATAATTGCAATTTATTGGAAATCTAGAGATAGAATATTGTATGCACGATTGTATTTTGCCTTAAAGCAGCTCATGGAATGTTCAAAACACTCGCTTCGCTCATGCTCCAACTTCAATCTCACTCGTTGCTTTAAGGCAGTCATAATACAGTCGTTGCATAAGCTTCTAACTCCGTAATATGGCATTTGCCTTCTAATGGTGGGCAGACTTTTACGGGTAGTTGAACCTCGCTTTTCATGCCATGTTATGGAAAACGTAGTGAACTGGCAACTCAAATGTACATGTTCCGAACCACCGGGTAAATGCATTGTGACTTCTATTAACGAATAAATTCAGTTGATAGTTGCCTCAAATTCTGAATGAATGCCCCTGTGATGAGAGGACTATCAGGCTCTTCAGAATTTCAGAATTTGTATCAATAGGCTTGGCATACTGATATAACAGCTCTGTGAGGAAGGTCATCGAAACCTACGTTAAGTTCTGCTTAGTGTGCTTTGGGGACTAAAGGTTTAAAGGGTCACTCATTGCTGGAATCATCTCAAGTGACTATATATAGTTCCGTAATTTTCATTACAAACGTACTCCACTTCTGGTGATCGTCTATCATTCTCAGGTAGTATGAAAGGACAGGACACAGGGTAGCACAGGGAACAGGATAATTGTTGAGTTCCATACTGATGTTAGAGTTCGAGCTCTGCAACTTGGTTTATCCATACTCAAACACCAGACACTTCAGTTCAAATATTAAGTGATTGTTCAGAACTATCAGCTAACTACTCGCTTTGAGAAATATGATTAATACTGATAATAATTGGATGCTTGAAACTAGACGAGAGCTTTCCTCTCTACAAATTATAGTTGAGCCTCAATTCTACGAAGCATTCAGTTATTCCGATGGCATTCCACCATTTGTAGCCTGGTGAGTCTTCAGAATACACTTGACGGATCGAGATGATCTTGAAACTTGAGAGATTGCTGATTGTAAGAACCGAAAATCAATCAACACAAAGCATTCCACAAACGGTTTCATAATTTCAAGGAATGTATAACAGTAGTAGTTGATGCAAGATTCTATTATGATGGCCTTTGAGCCACAAGTGAGATGTAAGTAAGGACACGAGCTGACTGAGTGTTCCAAGAGTCTCACGAGAGGCTTAAATGTTGAGTACAATTACCAGCTACTTGAATAACTTACTCAAACAGGGTTTGATAATTTGAAGGAATGTAGAACAATTTAGTAGTTGATGCAAAGATTGTGAGATTAGTGATATAGAAGTTAGGGTACGAGCTAATCAAGAGTTTGAAACAATCCACAAATGGTTTAAACTCTGAATACCATCACCAAACACTCGAATAACTTAAACCGAAGAAACAAAAGCTTAAAGCGATAGCTGCGAGTTGTGACAGGTAACTGTTTAGTCAAATTAGATAGGCTACGAACTCCTGGGGCCTTTTTGCAAGGGTGAACGATTGGATAACCAGCAAAAAGACTTTGCTCTCGAAGTGAAATAACTTCCTGGTGATTCGGAACTCAACTCAGTAAAGTTTCAACTTGTAAAATATGATTATCTAACTCATCACCCACGTACAGGTCTCAGACTCACCTGAAAAAAAGATAAATATATATCCTTATCAATAGTGATAGCCGCGAGCCGTGTTCAATCAGTAATGATGAGCTACATGCTCCTGGCTCTCTTTGTGAGGGTGACCGATTGAATTTACTACCAAGAAAGACTGTAATCTTCAGTACTGTTAATTGCTGTAATAGTATATTTTGCACCTAGGGCCGAAAATGTGTGTTTGCCGGCTCGAGATCGCGGTTTTCAAGTTCGAGACGAAGTCGAGAACTTGAAGCGTTTGAGAGCCGGCAAAACATTTTTGCCCGCGTTCCGAACGCTATTTTTCGCCACACCACAAAAAAAAACAAAACAACAATGTTGAGTTCGAAATTTTGAAAGCGAAATTTTAAGGCTATGGTACTTGCAAGAATACAAGGAACGGCTATCACCTTTTTATCAAACCTACAGTGCTCTGGGTGGGCATTTTGTCAACTACTACAACTGTACGCCAAAAGGTTAGTTGGTTAGGTTTTTTGTTGTTATTCCTGTTCCTGATTCAAAACCTGCATAAAACAACCAAAAACCTCACCAACTAACCTTTCTATACCAACAGTAACCTTTACCAACAGTTGCAGTAGTAGACAAAATTCCTAAAAACAAAAAACCTAACCAACCAACCTTTTGGTGAGAGGTTACCAACAGTTGTAGTAGTTGACAAAATTCCCACCCAGAGCTCTGTAGGTTGGATGAAGAGGTTCTATTGTTTGATATCAGAACTACAAAATAATACATATTAAGTTATAAAAGTGATCATTTATTGGCATTTTGAATACTACATACATATTAAATTGAAAAAAATAAACATTTATTGACAGTTTAAATCTTTATGTTTTACATAAAAGTTGGAAGGATTCATATTTACAATCATGACTGCTGTATCCAGACACGATCAGCTGTCATTCAAGGTCATTTTCTTTTCCGCCCTAGGGCGGTAAACGTTTACAGACCTGGGCGGTAAACGTTTACAGACCTCGTCGGAAACCGAACACTTTGGGCCTCCATATGACGCACGAAAAACAGTTCATTACGTCCGTGCGTCGAACTCCACGTCGCAAGCCTGTTATTGGTTGATACTAGACACGCCCATTAGTAACAAGATATGGCTGAACAATACGGAACAACAATGATAAACAAGTTGGAACCAAGTGACCAAACGATCAAACACGAATCAATAATATAATAAAATAACCTTGGAAAATATTGAAGCTAACAACTCAATGAAGGTGAACAATCAATAAAAATAACAAAGATAAACAGGTTTTTCTGAGATAAAAAATGATAAACTAACATAACCTAACCCAACCCGACCAAACACAAATCAATAATATAATAAATATGAAAAATATTAAAGTTCTGAAACATAATCAAGGTGAAGCAGCTGGAAAAATAATAAATTACTATTCACTCTTATCCACAAACTTAAAGTTCAATGCATCGCAACAATTTTCTCATAGCTAAAACTTGAATGTTCACTTTCACCTACTTCGTGATATAGCAAGGTTATTGGTGTTGAATCGTTTAAAATAGATTTCACAATTAGAACTATCATCATGAAAACTATCACCACTTTAATAATTATCACCCTAGTTACGCTCACAGTTTCTAACATGTTCAATGGTGCTTGGTGAGTACTTTAAGCTCAAATAGCATTGTTAGCACCATATGTGACACACGCCACATATAACTTAGTTAGGCAGGTACACGGTCGTTCGTGATATTTCTGGAGACCCAGCGTGTACCAGAACATTCAAGTGTCAAGTGTTTGTTGCATGATTGTTGATTAACAGATTCAGTTTATAAATCAAGCGACGAAATTATATTAGTAGAGTTGACGTTGAAAACAGATTTTACCGGAGTTTATTAGTTATTTCAACAGCATGATACTTATAGATTTAGCGAAAATTTTTGTAAGCTTTTAAAAATATTTTATAAAATTTTTGTATATTTTCGGCTATTGCTATTCATTTGATATTTCTAGTTTAGAATTGAATTCTCTACAAGTTTTTTGAGCAATCTAATATTGCTCAAGAATATATGAAATTACTTCCAGTATAAGTAAGTGAAATCATATATTAACTAGGAATACAGTGCCAGTTTTATATTGGATTGCCGATCAAGTATTTCGTCATAGAAAACATCGCACAAGTTTTTTAGATGTTAAAAGTGAATTCACCAAGTGAATTGTCATCAAACCTGAGAAAACATGTAATTGAAGAACTCAAGAACTACTGTAGTTACAAACTCCTTACTTAATTATTCTACTTTAAGAGAGATAGAGAGGTTAGATAAGATTAGATTAGAACACTTTATTTATGTAAATTTACAAAATTTCATAAATGATTTTAAATATAGCATTGTTACCATTGTTACAGCAAATGATATTAATTTTAGAGTGAGAGAGATAGATGAGTGAGAGAGTGGAATGAGTGAGAGAAAGCGAGAGATGAAAAAAGAGAGATAGAGTGAGGGATTGATTGAGGAAGATTAGAGGGAGGAAAAAAATTGCAGGAGCTGAGTGAGGAGATGTAAGCCTACAAACTATCTGATCCAATAAAAGTTATCTTATTAGGAAGGTTGGCTTGAGGGTTGAGGCAACCACTGCAATGATTACGAGACAACCCTCCAGGTAAAAACGTCTTCTTCTTCTTCTTCTTCATCATCACAAGTTAGTTATCCTTGTTATTCCAAATACAAGATATTATTAGCAAGGAACACACATCTATTTGCTTCAATTTTATCCTCTTTCTTCTTGTTATTCATCTTTCTTCTCCTCTCCTTCTTATTTTTATTTGTCTTCTTCTTCTTCTTCTTCTTCTTTCTCTTCTCCTTCTTTTTCTTGTTCTTTTTTAATTTCATGATAATCTTTTTCTTTACATTTTTATTTTCTTTTCCTTCTCCTTCTTCTTCCTCTTCTTCTTCTTCTTTATTTTCTCCTTCCTCTTCTTGTTTTTCCACTATTATTTTCTTCTTCTTCTATTTACTTTCAATTCTCTTATTTTCTTCTCCTTCTTTTTCTTTTGCTTCTCTTCCATCTTCATAATATTCTTTTTCTTTTCATTCTCCTTTCTTTTTCTTTTCCTTTCTCTTTCTTTTCTTTCTCTTTTCCTTCTTCTTCTTCTTCTCCTCCTTTGTTTTCATAATATTATTTTTCTTTTCATTTTTCTCTTCTTTTTCTTTTCTTTTCCTTCTTTTTCTTCCTTGTTTGTTTTCTCCTTCCTTTTCTTGTCTTTCAACTACTATTTTCTTCTTAAACTTTTTTCTTCTTCTTCTTTTATTTTTCTACCACTTCTACTATTTTCTTCTCCTTCTTCTTCCTCTTAACAATCTTCTTCCACCAATTCATTTTCACTTTCTTATTCTTCTTCCTCTTTCATTTTACTTCTTCCCTTAAAAAATAATTTTTTTCTCTCACTAGACTGCATGAAAAAGAAAAGAAAAATTGAAGAAAAGAAGAAGAAGGAGATGGAGAAAAAAAGGTGATGAAGGTAGAGAAAAATAAGGTGGTTGAAGAGAAGAGGGAGAAGAAGGAGGTAAAAGAGGAGGAAGCGGCAGAGAAAGAAGTGGAAGAGGAGGAGGAAGTGAAGAAGGTGGGGGTGGAGGATGTTGAGGTGGCGGAGAAGTAGGATGAGGAGGAGGAGGAGGAGGACGATAAGATTACATAATCTATGAGACTCAATTTATGTTAGTTTATGATTTTTCTCGAACATAGAGAAACTATAGAGAAAGAATAGTTGAAAATTACAAAGAGGATGAGGAAGAGGAAGGGGAGGATGTGAACGAGGGTGGTGAGGAGGAAGAGTGTTACTTGGTGGAGTTGGAAGAGGAGGTGTAGAAGTTGGAAAAAAGAGGAAGAAGATGAAGGAGAAAAAGGAAGAGGAGAATAAGAATAAGGGGAAGAAGGAGAAGAAGGAGATGGTGAAGAAGAAGAATTTTGGAGAAGAAGAATGGGAATTAGAAAGAGGAAAAGGTGAAGAAAGAAGAAGAAGAAGAAGAAAATGAAGAAGAAGAAGAAGAAGAAGAAGAAGAAGAAGAAGAAGAAGAGAAGGCCGCAGTAGAAGAATTATTAACGGTACACAGAGCACATTAATTAAAAAAATCCACTTGAGGTCGATATATTTATATTTTTCCCTAATGCTGTGCCCTGTTTACCACCTTGTTGCGCTGGTTAAATCAAGTTGCTCACACTCTGCAAGTCTTTTGTTTATCTAGCAAGTTTGTTGACAAATTTCGCCACCAGACTGCACTGCACTCGTCTATTTATGTTTCTTGTTGTAACACACACACTTGGTTGAGTGCAATAACAACGACATTGCCCCACTATAAACTCCATATAAACTCCACTTGCAAATTAGCTCATACTCTAATGCTTAAGCTTATAAATTATCAGTCTTAGTTTTGTAATCAATTAGGGCGTTGATTCCTGACTTACTGTAACTCCTTTTTATATTGATATTTTCTATTTTGAGAATATTGTATTTCCATTTCACTATATTCTAATGACTGTTTATTCAATGGCTGAACGAAAAGAGTTCTCCGTTTCAAGACGACCGTTTCTCATTTTTGTCTATTTGTCTGTCTCTATGCAATGCATTTACGGCTAAACGTATGGATCAAATTCAATGATATTTTGCATCGATCTTCATTTAAGGAGATCCCAGCGATATATGTACAAGGAGTCTCAAAATTTATTTTCATTTGAAAGAAATTTTAAAGTATAAAGGTTTAGGCACTCAGGCCTCTTTTTAACTGACGTCTAGAACTCCGGCACAGGAGTTTTTCTGATCAATGGTGGGGGTTGCCCGACAATTGAGGGGAAGTTGTTTAGTGACCACGGACAGCTGTTGTCACTAAACAACTTCCCCTCAATTTATTGATGTGTCATCTGCACAATATACTGTTCAATCCAAGTAACAGAATAGCTTTGAATAAAAATCACATATTTTTCGTATAAAACGAAAAACAACAACTTTACGATGGTCGCGTGCCATGAACAAAGAGGTTAATTATAATTTGTATAGGCAATTGATTTGTGTTGTTATCACCATAGGCGAAACGAGGGACGGGGGTTAGGGGGGTTATTGGGGACGTAGTCTGTGTGAATGGAACGAAGTGGAATGGAGACTGGAATGGAACTGCATAACCAAACCTTTCCTAACCTGGCTAGATGTGACTGAACCACCTTTGTTTACTAGGTCGGTCAAAACGACAGTCGCACTAATGGTGTCCTCCCGATAAAATGGTACTTTGCGTTTCAACGACAAATTTACAGAGGTGGTTCAGTCACATCTAGCCAGGTTAGGAAAGGTTTGGTTATGCAGTTCCATTCCACTTCGTTCCATTCACGCAGACTACGCTTCTGCGCATGCGCGAAATGTTCGCACATGTGTAGATTTAGGTCGTGATCAGGCAACCCCCACCATTGACCAGAAAGATTCCTGTTCCGATTTGACAGCAGGAGTTCTAGACGTCAGTCTTTTTTATAGGAAACATATGATTTTTAATATGAGCTACTCCATCATATGCAAATGGAATCAGATTTATAGATAGGCTTAGAGCCCCCATATTCATCTGGTTGAGCCTTAAGCCGCGTCTCCACCAACCGAACATGTTCGGCGAACATTTTTTGTAGTTGGTTTGGTGTGGACGCCTTCTCAAACATTATGATCGGTGTGGTGGGGTTAGTGGCGGGAACCTGTTGTTGGTCGTCACTGTTCGCTCACAGACCGAACATTTCAATTGAACTCACGAACATGTTCGGTGACCAATATTTTTAATGTTTGCCCGTTTTTTTTTTTTGTATTTGACAACAATGTTCGGCAGACATGTTCGGTTGGTGGAGTCGCGGCTTTATATGAATAAAGTTATCATTCATAAGAATAACACATTTGTTTGAAAGAAACAAATCATTTCTAATATTTTAATTAAGTATAATGAGTGATTACTGAGTGATTATACAAATTTCATTAATATTATTTTGCGAATATTTATTCACCAGACATGTGAAATCTGATCAATCAGCTGTCTAAAAAATAGAAATGTAGCCATGGTGATGTGATACGGAGTGACTCATTGTGGAAAACACACATGAAATAGACTACGCAAATTGAATCAAGGGTTAGGTCTATATTATTGTGTTTCATTTTGTGATGGTGATATCATTGAGTACATGGAGTATGTTCCTCCCTCTAAGCACCCTTATTCTTGGGCGTGAAGGCTACTGTTCACAGAACTACTGTACGGAAAGGGACTATACTATACTACTATACAGGACTACTAAACTTCTCACGGAAAGAGGAGAAGATGTAAACAACGCGCATCGCGCATCTTCGAACAAGACTGATTCACAGCAGCCGATTCACAATTAACTACAGAAATAGAATAAATTAACGCGCAGTATATAAGTGAACCGGTAACTGTGACAGCGAATGTGATACTGAACTCAGTGTGAACTGGTAGAAATCAATCGATGCATCTACAGCTGAGTCATCACTTTTTCAGTCACACAAACGCAAACGTTTGTTTTAGTTTGACTCCAGTTTGCGTGAACAGAGTATAGCTATATTTAGATTATTATATATAGACAAGCGCTCCAACCAACTGCGCCACCAGATCCGCTGACTCCGTATCGCGGAAAATATCCATAGTGTATAATTAGAATTAAAGTTTTCACAACCACATTATTTTATTGAAAACAGTGATTGATACATTATCAATCTCAATCAAACGTGTCGTTTAATGAGTTTGATTGAGATTGATAGTGGTGTAACAACCGAAACTAGTATGTCATCGGTCTAAGTGAATATGGTTGTGACAACTTCAAGTCTTATTATTCAGCATGTAAATTATGAAAAACTCAGGGATAGAATAATGAAATCTGTTATGTTTTCCATGACGAAATACTTGATGATCTAATACCAAAACAGATACTGTATTCTTATTAAATATATGATTTTCACTCACTTATACTGAAGAAGTATTGCATTTCACTTCTAAAAAAAACGTTATCAGTCTATTCTCTTTAGAAGTGAAATACATCCCTCCAATCTATAGTATAAGTGATTGAAAATCGTTATATTAAATAGAAATAGAGTGTCAGTTTTGACCTTAGAATAATGAAATTGCACGATACCGGCTTTGAAATATTATTATCGAAGTTGGATATATTGTGATTACATTTTCAAGATGAAATAATTATATTGTACAATATCATATTGAACGTTTCCCGCATGTTGAATGAAATATTCAAGAGATAATGTGCATTCAGATTTCAGCAAAATTCATACGTTATCAAGTATATCACCCTCTGTCATCACCCCTTCCTCTCAACCACATTCTCTTCCGCCTTTTGCAGTTTCTCCTTTCTGAATTTCATCACCACCACCTCTTCCCCTTCGCAAACCTATCTTCCACGATAAGAAATAGCGGAGAAGCTTGTATTATTCACGATATTCCATGAAAAACGCCTCCCAAGGGATTGTGCCTATCACATTGTCACATTTTCACTCCAGTATCACCTGGAGATATTATTTATTACGTTGAACAGCTAGTGTGGAGTGGCTCCAAGAACGTGGTGAGGCCATTCAACACATTATATGTCTATATACACCCTCTATATAGCCTATCAAGGCCTTCCGGCATTAAGGCACTCCAATAAAGAGATGACTCTCTATTATGAGAAGGCCTCTCAGTTAGGTACTGGGTTTCAAACATTATTTTTATGCAATATTCGATAAAAGATTGCGTTTTTTTTTATAAGAATCCATCAATTAATCGATAATTATCGATTTTGTTCGCTATTCAGTTCAACTGCACACCTTTTACAAGATTCCAAGCAATCAGACTGGAGTTTTTTACACTAAAAAATAATTACTATAAAAATAATAATTTACCTTAAAACTTTATGAAAAATTAATAAGTAATTACTTCAATAATTGTATTAATAAGTATGCTGTCCATTGAAGATGGGCCAGCACTATCTTGCTGGCTTTTTTATATTTATTGACTAGCTGGCTCTAGGCGCGTTGCTGCGTTCTCATAAAAATTCTCCTTGATTTTATTATTCGCCACCTCCCGCTGAGGTTACATTTCAAATTAGGAAAGAAGTTTGTTCTAGCGCTCTTCCAGCTGATCATAGAAGCTTCGTTGTTTTCTCAATCACCACCTTTGAATGAAGAAACATTTCAAATTTAAACCACCTACGACTATAAGGGTAGAAGCTAGGTTTTTTATTTTATTATTCGCCACCTCCCGATGAGGCTGCATTTCAAATTTCTAGCTGCATTGGTTAACAAATGTCATCAACCCGGCATAATTACATTTCATTAAACCCAGTCATATGTTTCCTACATACTGCAAGGCTCCGACTGCACGGTAGCCTACATGCAAAGTGCAAAGTCTTTTGCTGTTCAAAGACAGCGTAAATAACGCCGCTAAGGGGCCTGCCATTTGATTAAAAACTGTTGACTTCTATCAGCTGTTCCTTAAAGCTGTTTGGCCGGCAAGTTCAGTTGGTTAGGTCTACAAAATGGATTAATTAATTAAAATTATTGGCTCCCCTATTAAAATTTATGGTCAGAAACCATCCCCAATATTCACACAACATATTCCCAAAGTTTCATGCCGATCTGTCAAGTAGTTTTGTAGTCTATAGGGAACATACATACATACATACATACAGACAGACATTCATTTTTATATGTATAGATTAGTTATTTTTTCTTAATGCAACCGACACTAACGGACAAGTTTATCTTATCCTAGTGTCTGCCAAATTACTCTTAGTTAAAATTTTCTTGATTGATTTATACAATGTTTATGATAATGAGTTATGATTAATGATTTATAAACACATTCTTGTATTTATTTTCATGTTTTAATTCTAGGTTGCAAATATTTCTGCTTGTATGTACTATTCATTTTTGCAATAAAAGAAATTCAATATTCAATTTTGTCGCCGGTTCCTTGGGTGTCGTCAACTATTATTTATTTTTTTTTTTTTTAGGATGAAGCCCACATAGGTCTGAGACCTGTGCGTGGGTAATGAGTTGGATGATGGTGATTTATGAGTTGGACCTACAGTTTTAGATGGGTTCCGAACCACCGGGAAGTGATTTTCAGCAGGAAACATTTTTTTTTTGCTGGCAATGTAATCGGTCACCGTTACAAACAGGACCTACGAGAACGCAGCTTATCTATCTGATTGAACAGATACCTGCCTTATGAAGGGGGGAGGAGAGATAAAAATGTCCATGGGGAGTCAAGGACCCCTTATTAGAAAATGCTGTGAATAGACTAAATATCTTTATATCTTCAACAACGTTGTTTTTAGAGTTTTTAGATGTAATGAAGATCTATATAAAGAAAATAGGGATTCTAAATTGATCAAAAAAATTGCTGTTCTTGATCGAATAATTAGGTTTAGTAGCGTAATGAGTCTTTGGTGGGGGGGACCAATAATGTGTTGATGAAGTGAACTGAATCTAGGCAATATTATTGTTCACATCTGGTGAAAAAAAACATCTGGTCCTTCAGCAATAATTTCTTTCCTGGATTTCTTGTTCCATGACGAACTGCGTTGCTAATAATTTCTTGTTCATAGTAGAAACTTTCTTTGCAGAACTGACCTTTTTGAGTCTGCAACCAAGCGCCGAGGAAGAACTACGTAGTTCGAAATGCGCCCGTCACGACTCAAAAAGGTTAGTTCTGCATAGCAAGTTTCTATATATGAATAATTATACTGCAGTTCACGAAAATGGATATTAACAACAATAATGATTGATTTGAGTCGAAATACGAGTAAATGAGTCTTCAACTTGAAACGGCGGTTAGGGGTTAAATTAATAAAACAATCACTGTAAAACGTCATTTTAAGCGATTGTGGATATTTAAATTCGATAAAAATACTCTACCTTCAGATGGAGACTTTTTATCAATGAACTTATTCAGCTTTATTTCATTTGTCTAGAGAACCAAATAGAACATTGTTTTGAATACATCAAAATAAAAAGTGAAAACTAATGAGTTTAAAATTTAACAATAAAACCTAAAAGTTAATTTATCAGGAAATTAGATGCCCATTTAGAATACATTGTGGGATACCTAGATTGAAAAAGGGATATCTAGGCTAAAAAATTTGATCCTATTAATATTCAGAGTTGAATCTTTTCCCCTTTGTTCAAAAATTTTTTGTAATGTTCATACCTATTTCAGAGCTACTATATATAGCTATTATATACAATATATAGATTGTCTAGGTTGATATCTATTTCTAAAGTCCGGAAAAATAAAATTAGTGTGTCATTTGCAGAAATAATAAAAATTTGAAATTAATCAATCAATCAACTAATCAAATTTATTTAAAATTTACAAACATTGTAGGGTCCTGCTAAACCCTTAGGTTTTTCAGCAGGTGCCAATTTTCACAATTATTCCAACAAAGAAACAAATTCACTTATATTTTCACTATTATTTTTTCAAAAGGAAATGATAGCCATGAGACGTAGAAAATATCTATCTTTTCACCCAGATATGAATAAGTTACAATCCCCTGAGCCTTCTTTGTAAGGGTGATCGATTTGATTGTCCATCAAAAAAGACTATGTTTTCTGCCGTAAAATCACTTTCCGGTGACCACCTAAGAGTGTAGGTCCAACTCATCAATCACCATTATCAAGCTCATTACCCACGCATAGTTCTCAGACCTACTTGGGCTTTATCTTACGAAAAAAAATTATTTCAATGAATTATTAAAGTATGTTTTGAGGAAAGGGTTTGATTTAGAGTTCCTAGTACGTAATGAGGAGGTCTTCAGTAGCGATAATAGAAGTTTACAGATTATTCACTTCTATATATTCAGAGACGAATTATTGATGAAAATATCGAAATTATATAGTTTCCCGCTGATTTATTTTGAAATAAGAATCTACTTTACAATGAACAAGAAGTTCTTTCCAAGTATCAGAGGGAATTTTGAGTGTAAAGTTTGAACAGCTTCTCTAAAATCATTTATCCATTACAAGATGTCACCTACAACTTCAAAAAACCTGAAGGAAATGTTCTTTCCTTGTCTAACCTTGAAATGCATTAAAAGCCAACTGCTATAGCAGTTACACGGGTGAGTGTAGGAATCGGGCGCCATCTTGTTTTATTTTTTACTGCATCTAATCTGTGTGGAAACGATGCTTTCCCAAGCTCTTTCAAGAATTACCCAGACTTTTATGCATGATGGGACTTTCTTGAGTGCTAGGAAATGGTAACATCCTGGTAGAAGTACTCTTGAACATTCCTGAGTTCGGTGGGAAGTTTGGCCATGGAATGCAGATTTTTTGACATTACTTTTCGCTTAAGTGATATGAGGGCAGATAAAGGAGGGATAATGATGGGATGTTGGAGTGTGAGGATGTTGGATGAGAGAGAAAAAGGAAAAGAGGGAAAGTAAGAAAGGGAGAGAGGATGTGAGAGAGAGAATGAGAGAGTGTGAGAGAGAGAGATTTTCTATTGGCAATTGTCACAATGCTACACATATACAGTAGAAAATTACTGTTCATATATCAATACAGCTTGAAATAAAAAGAGAGGAAGTGAGTGAGAGAGAAAGTGTGTGTGTGTGTGTGTGTGTGAGAGAGAGAGAGAATGTGTGTGGGTGTGAAGAATAACAATGAATAGGCGTTAGTGAAGAGAGCATAAAATTCTGGAGGCGATAATGGAAGGTGATCGAGCTCATTCTATTAAAAAAACATGGAGAAAAAAGTAGGGTGGATAAGAGAGGACAGAGGGAGAAAGGAGAAAGTGTGGAGGAGAAAAGTAGAAAGAGCGATGCAAGAGAGGGAAAAGAGAAGAGAAAAGGAGAACAAGTGGGGAGAAATAATAGCAGAGGAGTGACTGAGAAGGAAGAGAGGAGGATGAGAGAGAGAGTTAGTGAGGGAGAGAGTGAGTGAGAAAGGAGATAGAGTGTGAGGAAAGTGAGCATAAGAAAGATAAAAGATGAGAAAAATAATGGAATGAATAACAGGAGTATTAGACAAGAATATGGCCATCGTGATGAAAATAAGGATTTTCTCCTACAGTGACACAAAAGTGGCAATTTTTGCACTAACTGTAGCACGCAAAATAGTCTATTCCTGCACCAGTGCCGGAAAGTGAATTCCAGTGCACGAAAGTACTTTTCCGCACTCCAGATTTGCAATCTAACAACACAAAATCGTGAGCGTGTAATACGCAGGTTCCCTATTCTGCATTCAAAAATAGGTTGGCCACTCTATTTCAGCTACGAAATACAGTAAGCTGTAGTTGTTGTTGAAATCGATTTGATTCAAAGATAGGTTATTTGAGGATTTGTCATGTTATATATGTCCTGTTTTGTTTTGATTAATTTGCTTTATACATTACTGTAGGAAAAATTCAATGTGTAATTCGAGCGCAAATTATTGTTTCTGCACTCGAGAAACTTTTTTCCAACTGTTTCTCTCGGTACAGAAAACCCCCACTTTTCGCTCTAGTAACACAAATAGCTATTTTCTCCGATAGCTTTTCTCAACTTGCTTAATAGCCTGGTAAAAGTCCCCAAAAGTCATGGAGGGGTTAAGATAATTGATCGAGGGGGGCAAAGGTTATTCTTGCGTATAAATCAGCTACGATTATTCGAATCGATTTTTGCTCTTATCAAAATCAAGCTCACAAAATTCGCAGCAAAAATTCACACTAAGATTATGGTGGCGAAGACGGGGAGAGATCGATAATGGAGAGGGAAGGGAATATTTTTGTTAAAAAATCGGTTACGATAACTGTAATCGATTCTTTTGCTCTTATCAAAGTTGAAGCTGACAAAATTCATTTTTGGCATTTTCTGTAGAATCAACTGCAAGTACATCACGGGCTTCTCAAAATGAAGGGTATCATACTACATTATATTACTTAATTATGGCACAGGGAAAATGCTATTCCAGAGCTATCTCACTATAAATGGGATTTATTGTAATTAACTCGGAGCTAAGAGTAAAGTGAAGAAAAGCAATGGAAGGGGTAACAGGAAAATTAGACGAAAATATGGCTTCTAAGAAGAAGAAGAAGAAGACGACGACGACGACGAAGAGGAAGAGCAGGAAGAATGAGAAGAAAAAGAGGGAGAAAAATTGCAAAAAAGAAGAAGAAAAAGTAGGAAACGAAGGAGAAGGAGAAAAGATAGAGGAAAAAAGAGAGAAAGAAGCGGACAGCAAGCAGGAGAAGAAGAGAAGAAGAAGAAGAAGAAGAAAACGAAGAAGAAGAAGAGGAAGAGCAGGAAGAATAAGAAGAAAAAGAGGGAGAAAAATTGCAAAAACAGATGAAAAAAGTAGGAAACGAAGGAGAAGGAGAAAAGATAGAAGAAAAAAGAGAGAAAGAAGCGGACAGCAATCAGGAGAAGAAGAGGAAGAAGAAGAAGAAGAAAAAGAAAGAAGCACAAAAGGACGAAAGGATACAAGATAAAAGTAGAAAAAACAAGAAAAAAGGAGGTGAAAAGAAGAAGGAGAACAGAGAAAAGGAATAAATGGAGTAGAAGCAGAGAAAAATAGAGTTAGATAGATGAAGCAGGAGAAAAGAAAAAACGAAAAAGAAGAGTGGAGAGAAGGAATAGAAGGAGAAGCAGAGAGACAGTAAGCATGAGAAGATTGAGAAGAAGAAGAAGAAGAAAGAATCGAAAAAGGTAAGAAAAAGAAGGCGGCGAAGTAGAAAAAAGGGGAGGAAAAAAGGAAAGAAAAAGATGAAGGAAAAAAAGAAAAAGGAGGAGAAAAAAAGAAAAAATCTGATGGAGAAGAAGAAAAATAAAAAGGAAAGAGAAAGAAGGAGGGGATGAAAAATTAGGTGGAAAAGAAAAAGGAGAAAGAGAAGAGAAGAGAAAGAGAAGGAGAAAGTGCTTCAAAGCACTGGATGTACTACCGGTCAGACACGCTTTTTCATTCAAAACAATCATGGACACATTAAAAAATAAAGACCAATTAATTCCACAACCGCAGATTCCATATTTGATACACAACAGAAATAGAGTATTCTTACCAAGACCGAGACTAGAGCATAATTGAAAATTTTTCAAGTATGTAGGTTCAAAAATTTTCAACATACTACAAACAAATTTACAGGTTTGTGAATACAATGTTACTGTTAAGGCGAAATTGAAAAGATTTATGACGTAGAGACAGTTTTATGATATATTTTGGTTTTCTTAGTAGTAGTTTCACAAAATACTAAGCTATTGTACTAAGTTTTGGTTTATATAGGTTCTGTTTAATCAAAAGTTTTCTTTTTTTCTTTTCTGAATTTGTAGCATTTTTAACATGAGGATCATCTGTAACTGGTATTTTCTGTTAAATAAGCGAAGATTATTTCTAAAAAATTTGCCCGCACAAAGGATCTAGATTTGATTTAAGACTATTCAATTTTTCAAGTTTTTTTATTACTTTCTATTTGTTATTTTATATAGTTTTTCTCGCTTGAATTGATGTACAAGTATGAGGCGCCCCACACAGGAGTACCTTAGTAACACACCTTGTGTGTTTTTATGAATCAATTTTAAAGTGTTCAAGTCTTGTATGTGCTATTGGTCGAATAAATTATTATTAGAAAAAGAATAAGAAAAAGACTATGGAGAAGAAGAGAAAGATTTAAAAAAACCAAAAGAAAGAAGAAGAACAAAAAGGAAAGAAAAGGAAGAAATAGAAGAAGAAAAGAAAGAAGGAGAAGGAGAAGAAGAAATAACTATTGGAATATACATTGCACCTCATCGACTGATGTCTCGTTCTAATCAAGGCTAAACTTATCCATGTATTGATTTTTTTTCGAAAATTTTCAAACTGTGGAAGGGTTGTAGGTTGGTGAGTGTGACGGAGGTAGTCTGTAAGTCTGTAACTACATAGCTTTTGAGTAGTTTCCAATAAAGTAGCTTCCAAGATACTAATAATATTGGAAAAACTCAACAAAACCCGACACTTTTCAGGAATATATCAGTTATAAAATCAATAACAGATCTTTTCAACTTCACAAGGTCTCCAACTCCCACAATATGACCAACTTATATGGAATTGTAGCTTCGTAGTTTCCACTAGAAAAGATTCTGCAGCTTTTTCTCCTCCTTCTTATTCTCCTGTTTATTCTCTTTTTTCCTCCACGTCCTCCTCCTCCTCCTCATCATCAGATTCTAGTGGTTCTAGTAGTTGGAATTTCAAGAAGTTTCACAGTTTATTATGAAAGTTAGCAGAGGAAAGTACAGCATACAAGCTCAAAATGGCCAATTCCCATTCAGGTCAACTTCTACAAATTGTGTAACATCATAAATTTCCAGCCAACTGTATAATATACACAATTTAAACAATATGAACAATATGAGCAATATGAAAAATATGAACAATATGAACAAAATAAAAAATATGAGCAATATGAAAAATATGAACAGTATGAACAATATGAACAATATGAACAATACGAACAATATGAACAATAAGAACAATATGAAAAATATGAACAATATAAAAATATTAACAATTTGAAAAATAGTGAGGGCAGGGGGAAGACAAAGACGGATAAAAAGAAAAAAGAAGTTGTGAGAAGATAAACACGAAAAGAAGAATTGGTAAGAAGATGAAGAATGAGAAAAGGAGAAAGAAGAAGAAGGATTTTTCGAAGAAAGAGTATAAGAAGTAGTAGTGGGAAAAAAAGGAAATGTAGTTGGAGGGGTGGAGTAGGAGGTGGAGGAGACGGGTGATGAGGAGAAGGAACAGTAGGAGGAGGAGTAAAACGGGAATGAGGAAGAGGAGAAGGAGGATGAAGAGGTAGAACAGTAGGAGGCGGAGGAGGACAGAAATGAGGAAGAGGATGAGGATGAGGAAATGGACCAAAAATAGAAGGAAGAGGAGGAGGAGAAGGAGATGGAGGAGGTGGAGAAGAGGAATAATAAGGAGGTGGATAAGAAGGAAAAGTAGGAGCAGGATGAGGTGCTGGATGAGGAAGAGGAGGAGGAGGAAGAGGAGGAAGAGAAGGAGACAAAGAAGGAGGAGGAGGACGAGCAGGAGGTGGTAGTGGAGGAGGGAGAGAAGGAGAAGTAGGATGAGGAGGAGAAGAAAAAGAAGGAAAAGGAGAAGAATAAGGAGAAGGAGAAGAAGAAAAAGAAGAAGAAGAAGTGTGACAGGAGTAGAAGGCTATACTATAACGCTGGAGAGAAAGGAGTAGAAGGAGGTGAGGAAGAAGGAAGAGGTGATGAATGATGAAAGAAAGGAAAGGAAGAAGAGGAAGAAAAAGAAGAAGATGAAGAAAAATAATTAGAAGGAGTGAAACAGGATTAGAAAAGCAAAAGAGAAAAAAAGATGAAGAAGAAGAAGAGGAGAATGGGGAAGAAGAAGTTACAGTACCTACACGTCTGATTGGATATGGTACTACAAGACTCCACAAGCGCTTGTTTATGGACTGATACGTGCCTAGAATTATCCTCCACAGGAAGTTATCCAAGTATATAATATGCTCAGTCCATATACCAACTTTTATATATGTATGGATCGTGTATGTGGGCTAGATGCATGCAGTAGCTCATAACAGTAATTTATAAGAATACAGGTATTATATAGGTAAGGGTTGATAGTGAGACTATAGCATTCAGCTATCTATATTGAGTTTCCAATCGCTTCATTGCCTCGAGAAGCCAATAAAGTTTTCATCTCATATTCAGCCAGCAGGCTACGTGCTTGAGATCCTTCTCAAGGTGAGTTTACGATACAAGTTTATATTATTTTAATTAAAATACCTAAATACTTTTATTTAATATAGGTCGTTATTATGTGGGTTGAAGCGTGAAATAATCAAATTTTGATTCTCATTCATCTCTATATTTTGAAATTTCATGTGTGATAATATTTCAATGCTACATAATTCATTGATATCAACATTAATTTACAATAGTACATGGGAAATAGTACATAGGAAATGATGCACAACATTAATAAGAGTGAAGAAGAATCATAGAACAGTGAATGAGAGTATTTGTATGAAGAATTGGGGTACAAATGGAATGAGGAAATTAAAAACTATATGCGTCCCCTGAAGTATGAGAAAAGGGGATGTAAGAATTGGTTAGAAAAATAAAGGCACAAAATAAAATAAAGGACTGGATAGGGTTTAATGAAAAATAGGAATAAGAAAATGGGTAGGAGGGAATGATGAGTGCAAAGGGAAATAGAAAAATGAGATGAGAGAATTAGTGTGTAGAATAATGGTACAAAAAGAAATAAAGAACCGGGCCGGGAATAGTGCTGAATGTAGAATAAATAACGAACGAAGAAATTAGGGAATAGCTGAGCAAGAATGAGGACACAAAGAAGAATAGGAATATGAGAAGGGAAAAGTAATCAATATGAAGAAGATTGATTGATAAAAGAGGAATTGAGAGAATAGTGTAAAGAATAAGGGCACAAAACGGAATAAGAAAATGAAGAGTAGGGAGTGATGAGTGTGGAGGAAAATCAAAAAAGGGGAAGGAAGAATTGGTGAGAAGAATGAAGGTACAAAAGGAAGTTAAGAGCTAGACAGGGAAGAGCGATAAGTGCGTAAAAGAATAACAAATAAGAAATGAGAGAATAAATGTGAAGAATGAGGGTAGAAAATGAAATGAGAGCTGAGAAGAGGTGTGAGTGTAATTATCACAAAAGTAATAAGTGTGGAGGAGAATTATAAGACGAAAACTAAGAGAATAGGTGTTACAAATGAGGGTTCATGACGGAATAAGAAACTGCAATGGGAAGAATAATGAATTTGGAGGAGAATAAAGGAAGGAGAAAAGAGAGAATAGGTGTGAAGAAAAGAGATGCAAAAAAACAGTTGGAGAAGGACGAGTAATGACAAAGAAAGAATGGGGAATAGGTGTAAGGAATAAGGTCACAAAACGGAATAAGAACCTAAGAAGAGTCATAAGTCTTAAAAAAAAACAGTATCATGTATGGAGATGAATAACAAAAGTGGACATGAGAGAATTGGGGTCAAGAATTAGGGCACAAAATGGAAAGATAAACTGAAAAGGGAAGATAAATGAGTTTAGAGGAGAATAACAGAAGGGGAGATGAGAGAATATGTGTGAAGAATCTGGAAGACGGAATGAGGGAAAATTGATGTGTGGAGAAGAATCAAAAAAGGGAGAAGGGATAATATGTTTGGAGAATGAACCCTCGGAGTAGAATGAAGAGAGGAGTGATAAGTGTAGAGAAGAATATGGAAAATGAAAGAGAAGTCGTGAAGAATGAGGACACAAAAAAATGAGAAACCGAGAAGAGTAATAAGTGCTATTGTGCCATGGGTAGAAGGTGAATTATTGTGAAAGAGAAATGGGAGATTAGGTGTGGAGAATTTGGCCACAAAACGAAATGCCAAAATCAAAAGGGAAGAATGATAAGTGTGAAGGAAAATAAGATTATAGAAGCGAAGATTGAGGGTGTCGATGTGGGATAAATTTAATAAAGTAAATGCGTATTACTTTTATTGGTGGGGAGACCCTTACCGTTCCACCTTGCCGCTAGAGCCATGTTATTAGAAACATGATGAACCCACAATTTCAGGTGGGTTCCGAACCACGCGCAAGTGATTTTACAGAAGAGAACAGATGTGGGATGCTAAACTTGAAAGGAAAGAGTGATAGGTGCCGAGAGAATCGCAAATAAGAAATGGGGAAATTGTTGTGCGGAATGAGTGACAAGGAAGGGAGAATTAATGAGTGTGGAGGAGAATAACCGTAGGGGGAATGGAATAATATGGAGGGGGGTAACTGTAATTGAAGGGGATTGTGGGAGCATGACCCGAAAGGGATGGGGAGATCATTTCGAGCGTTCCCAAATGTTCGAGATGTTTATTGCACGGATTATCGAGTTTTGCCCGGGAACATTGACCCCATTTGCCCGCTCATGAGCGTATACGAAAGCTGCCGCACATGTGCATGAGAGGGTGAACCACTACAACACAGCCGCCATATTGGAGAAAGCGTTAATTGGACGGATGACATCGTTTTTTAGCAACGCACAAATTGGATCCGTGATTATTGGATAAACTGATTAACTAGTGCACAGTAAGATTGGAATCATGTGGGATTATTTTTTGGATTCGTTGGAACATGAAGGAGCAGGATCAGATTGGACAGGGCGATTTGGAGTTTATGATGCCGATAATTGGGATGGATTACCAAACGTCATTCTTCAGATGTTTTCTGAATGGGCGTTAAGCCCCATTTCCACTCGAACAAAGTTTGCTGCAAACAATTCTGCTGCAAGTGGAAAAGCTCCAGATGTTTGCAGCATAATTTGTTGAAACTGATTCCTGATGCAACTTTGCCTGAAACCTTTCACGCGCACGCACATTCTAGATAAGCAACGACTAACTGTCTGGGAAGTTGACTTTATCTACAGCGCTGAACTCTCTCATCTTACTTTATCCAGTACAAAAGTAAAGAACATAGAATTTGAGGTATATTATTTTTTTTAAATCTTTTTATGTCCTTCTAGCTCCATTCGTTTCTATGTCCATTAAATTAAAGGTTTCTACAAACGATTCTAATTTCAAAGCTGTATAAATTGATTAAAAAAAGATTTGATTTCATTGTAAATGTTGAAAATTATAAATGGGTGGGTTTTTCCAGGCAGTTGTATAAATTGATTAAAAAAAAAAGATTTGATTTCATTTTAAATGTTGAATATTATAAATGGGTGGGTGCTGTAACTTCCAGGTAAGTGCTGTTTTTCCAGGCAGCTGCTTGTTACTTGTTTGCAACATTGTTGCGAACTTAGTTCGAGTCGAAACAAGACAAACATTTGAGAATATCGTCTAAACAAGACCAGATGACATTCGTCATATACGTTATATTTTCAGGATGGAAATAATTGAAATTGAAATATTTTTATTCTCCATAGAAAATACATAAATGCAAAATATAACACAATATGGTGTGCAAGAGGCTCCTCACATGGGCACATGCCTGTGAGAGAGGAGCGAGTTCTAGAAGATTGTCGATTTATACTTAACAAACTAGTATTTATTATGACTTATTTAACAAGATAAAGTGAAAACATACATGAAGAGGGAAGAAAAACAGATAATTACAATATTTGTCACTAATTATTATTATGAATATAATATATACTGGGGACCACTGGCCTCATGATGAAGCATTGGAACTTCGGTCTTATGTGTAAAAATAAATGGCTGGTATGAATTTTTTTGAAGTCCATATATGTCCGAGACCTGTGCGTGGGTAATGAGTTGGATGATGGTAATTGATGAGTTGGACCTACAGTTTTCGGTGGGTTTCGAACCTCCGGGAAGTGATTTTACAGCATAGAAAAGAGCCTTTTTTGCTGGCCGATCCAACCTGCCAACTTTACAAACAGGGACCAGCAGCTCGTAGCTTATCTTTATCTGACTGAGCATATACCTGCCGGCTCACGGCTATAGCTTCCCAGTAAGTTAATTAGCTTGTATAGAGTATACTGTATATCCTATCAAGTATTTGATCTGTTTTCAAGTATTTGAGACTGTTTTCAGCTTGTGAAGTGATAGTCGTGAGCTGTATCAGGTATCTGTTCAATCAGATCGAGCTAAGCTACGAACTGCTGGGCTCTCTTTGTAAGGGTAACAAATTGGAAAGTCCAGTAAAAAGACTCAGTTCTCTGCTGTAGAATCACTTCCCGGTGGTTTAGATCCCACCTAAAACTGTGGGTTCAACTCATCAATCACCAACATCCAAATCATTACCAAAGCACAGGTCTCAGACCTACGTTTGCGTCATCATAAAAAAACTTCAATTTGAATTTCAAATCGATATTAATTAGTCTGAGAAATTCATGGAAGGCGATTAAAGTTTCAAAAACACTGACAATAACCAATGAATACGGATACTAGAGTTCCTGTATTCATTGCAATAACGCTGTAAACGAGACGGGCCTATTGAGAATTTTAATCTACGACTATTGGATAGTTTTATCTACGACTGTTAAGAATTTTAAAAATTTTAAAAAGAATTGTCGTGATAGCTAGTTTTGTTCATGCCTCATCAAAATCAGAGTGCAGAATGAATCCATTATAACACCGCTGTCACTTTATAATTTTATAATACAGGTTCTACACGAATGAGAAGTCACAATTTCTCTAAATCTGCATCTCATTGAAAAATTGAGTACATCACAACTGATTTCTACATTTCAAAATTTTAAAAATTGAAACATTGTTTTCAAACCTCAAACGATCGTTTGTTCGAACCATTAGGTTTTCTGTTGTTTTTTTTTTTTTTTTTTTTTTTGTTCGAGTAAGATATCAAAGTTATTGATAAGTGATAGTCAGTAAATAGTTTAAAGTGAGATAGTTTAAGTAAATAAAATGGTTTAACGATTGTATTATTACTCGCTTCACTCGTTTTCCAAGTAGCATTTCACTCGTGGCTCAAAGGCAGTCATATTAATCACATGATCGTAACATGAACTACTATTTCCGTTTGAAATCGTGAAAGTGATTCAAATCAGGATTAAATACTGCGATTTAGATATCATTCCAAATACTAATAGTAGTTGAACGAACTGCTATAATTATTAGGTACGGGAATTTTACCTGGTCTTGCCCGGGAATCCAGTTTGGAGTTTTTCTTCCCTGGTAGAAAACTTAGGGGAGTGATCACTTAAAAAACTAGGAAAGGATGAGTGACATAGTTCATTTAGTGTTTATACCATATAGTTCATCTGTTTAAAACGAGTAGTTCAAAATAGAAATTTTTGTTGCACTGATGATGTGAATTTTTAGTGTTCGTTAAGTAAACTAAATTTTTAGCAACTTTGCAGCTCTAACCACATGTATAGTTATATGTTTAAATTTTAGAATAATGCATTACAGGCAAAAGCTCAATACACACAATAAATAAGCTCGCATGACGCTGGGTGATTAGCAGCTGTAATATCGATACAAATCTGTTGTAAAAATAGCAAATCTGTTGCTTTGGCTTAAGACGGCGGCGTATCATCCATATTATCACATTTGTATCATGTTATCAGTTGTTTCATGAGCTTTCTGTATCTAAACACATTTTGAAACAGTAATATTGTCCATCAGTGAAATTTAAACGTTCATTTTAAAAAATCGGAAAAGAAAATAAAAAATCCGGTTTCTAGGTGCACTAAATCGAGTTCACAAGAAGATGTGTGCCAATATAGTGTCCAAATCGTTTCCGTTTTTGTGAAATCCGTAGGACAAAAAACACACACACAAACACAACACGCCCCTACTCTTTCTTATTATATAGACAATGACAGAGAATAAAAGTGTAGCCCACTGTTACACACGATCAAGGTGCTCATTACACATAGATGATGCAAAGTTTAAACACTCCCATTCCTAGGGCGCGTAATTCAAATATTCTAACGGTGTTTCTATTCAAACAATGACTAACAAAGCTTGACAATGACGCAGTCTAACAATGCAGAGAACGTCTGCCATTGGCTGAGACATAGGGCGTGGTTGATGTAATTGGTGGGTGGAGGGGGGTTTTCAATTGTCTGCGGGCTTCAAAGATTCAACATTGATTGAGCTCCGTGATTAGATAATAATTTGGATCTAAACTATTGACTGTAGCATTGGGGAGAAGAGGTTGAAATGCAGGTTCTCTTCAGAAATTAAATGTCCGCAGATAATCCACAAAGTGGGCTACTAGAATAAATTACTGTAAAGTCAATTTGGGTACTCATACACCACTGTACTTAGAGTATCACAAAATATAAAAATGATTAAGATTAAAATCAGACTGATGGTGGTATAGCATCTAGGCCAGCTTGGGCTAGCTGTCTCCAATTATTAAGGATCGTTCTATTTCTTAGCTGATGCATCTTACAAGTGATCAGTAAACGTTTGTTTGCGGTTCAACCGAATTCTTATAATTGTTTCAACATAAGTACAGGCTGTTTCAAAAGTGAAGCGACCCATTTGGTACATATTTATGACATATTCAACATGCATATGATTAAAATTCAGCCTTGTACTCACTAATTAAATGGTAGATTTGATGCCCTGTAACTTTAAAATAGATTTATACTAACTTCAAAACATTTTTTGCAACTTCCCTACGAATGTTCTTTGTAACTCAACTTGAAATGCTTCAAGTTTGTCATTTGAGTTTCAAAATTATATTGTATGAGAGTTTTTTTATCAACTTCATAATGGAAAGAATCCCTATTGGAAAACATCAGACATGATAAGTTCCAATGACCTCAAGATATAATCATCTTAAAAAAAATAGATATATGATACAATTTGATGAAAAGACTGCTGTGACTAAACTAACGCTCTACTTGCACATTCAAATTGCCTCAGATAGTTAACATTGGATTTATATCAATTTGCTTGAATATCGATTGGGGCACAGAAAATTCACTCTGCATTACTTCTGCTATTTGATTTCAGGGTCGCGTCATTTTATAACACCCCTTAAACATACCTTATTGTGGCTCAAGTTGAATTAAGTTTTGCTTATCTCTGATACAAAAAGGCTACATTAATAATCAATCTGTGATGTTTTCCATGACGGAATACTTAATGAACAATCTAATATTTAAACTGACACTGTATTTCACTTATAATTTTTTATTCACATATATTGGAGATGCTTGAGGAATGCATTTCACTTCTGAAAAAAAGCTTTGTCAGCCTGCCGCCAGGGGTCATGCTTTGTTGAGGTTAGGATGAGCAGGCATTATGTAGTTAAAAATTGCGTTTGATTTGAATTGTATTTGGTCATTGAGTACGTTGGTTCTATCTTGTTTATGGTATTTGAATATTTCATATTGCTCCAGTTTATTTAGTTTGTGGCTTTTTGGGATGTGTGTAGAATTTCAACTCTGGACACTCACACAATAACATCAAAACTAACTTAGAAATTCTACACACATCCCAAAAAAGCCACAAACTAAATACACTGGAGCAATATGAAATATTCAAATACCATAAACAAGATAGAACCAACGTACTCAATGACCAAATACAATTCAAAACAAACGCAATTTCTAACTTTAAAATGGCTGCTCATCCTAACCTCAACAAAGCATGACCCCTGGCGGCAGGCTGACAAAGCTTTTTTTCAGAAGTGAAATGCATTCCTCAAGCATCTCCAATATATGTGAGTGAAACAGTATTTAAAAGTGAAATACAGTGTCAGTTTTAATATTAGTTTGCTACATCAGAATTGTTGTGTTGCTTTCCAATTGAATATTGTGTTGCCCATCTCTGTTGAATGATGGCTTGGACCATAGATTGAATAATATTGATTATCTGTATGATATTAATTTCCTGCTTGGACGCAGGGAATATCTCAGAGGTGTGCTGAATAGTATAAACACTCACCTGTGAAGCCAAACCCTGTGTAAAGGTTTGTTAAGGTTCTGGTTTGTTAAGCATAGAGCTTCAGAATTTTTTTCGGGGGGCTTGACATAGATACAACTCTGATAGCTCAGTGAGGAGAGTAATCGGAGCCTAAGCCTACGCCACTCCTCGTTTGCGTAGTACGCTACTTGGACAGAAACTTACTTTCCAGGTATGAAGAGGCACATGAATACAGTTCAGTGAGGAAAGTAATTTTTTTTTTTATTTTATTCAACACAGTACAACTTTTAAAATGCAGTACAGTTGAACATCGTCATTTATAATACATAAAAAATGATAATAAATAATGCTTAGGTTGGAACATAGAACTACTTATAAATGCATATCACTACTTCATAAATGGAGACCAATTCATTCTGGATTTAAGCCAACCATCTTATGATACACTAAAACTAATATCAACAGGTGAGTTCGAGTCACCTATAGAATAAGCAACAATTCATTTAAATAATCAGATAAGATGAGTAAGAATTATCATTAGAAATAGTCATTAATTTTTTTAATGACTATTTTTTTATTGTAAGCCTACCTCACTCCTCGTTTGCGTAGTACGCTGTTTGGACCAGAAAATAATGACCTACTGTCGAAATAGGCCATCTCACTATGAATACATATTATCCATGTAGTGCGGATGGTAAAAGCCTTTCGGGATCCAGTCGTTCCTCCAGGATTTTTAGAAATTCCTGACTGTTGATGCCTGCTTTCTGACCCTAGCGCGTGATGAGCGTCTAACAGCTTGTGGGACTGGCAATGTACAGCAGCTATTATGGGGAATTACTCCCAGGAGCACAAGTCATGAGCAAGTAATCAGATTCTCGAACATAAAATTGAAGGGAGGCTGAGTTTGTTGAAGGGGAAGTTTGAGAGAACAGAATGGGCAAATGAACAGCCGTCCGCCTCCCAATATTGGAGAAGGGTCAATCCTGTTGGGAAATCCGAGCAGGAAGTGTGAAAGGGGAATAGTGAATATTAACAATTAGCAAAGTCCGACTTGCGAAATTAGAAAAGCCCAGTCTTCCAAGGGTGAACAAGTTTGAACAAACAGCAGCCCCAAATGCAGTAGGCTACAGTACAGTGTAGACAGACTGTTCCAGGGTAATTGATCATATTCCATTTCACAGGGTTTTTTCAGTATGATCTTTGGAGTTAGGAAAATTCTGTGCAGAAAAGTATTCCACTTATAAGAATGAAACAAGTGCTGTACGAAAGAAATAATTTTTTCGACTATATTAAGCAGTTTATTTATGGGACGCTCCACAAATACGTTCATTTTTTTGAAATTTCTCGACGTTTTGATATTATGTTGGAGAAACATAGTTGGTGATATTTCTCATGTGAAGGCAGAGTTTGTATTGAGTGTCTCAGCTGTACAAAAGAGTAATGATGAGAGGGGGGGGGGGGGAAAGAGAGAGAGTAAAGGAGTGAGATTGATTGATTGAATGTTCTATTCATTTCCTGGCAGGGGTTGGTCCATATATGGTCATCTCCTCCACCTAACCAGGCTAATACAATAAATTACAAAAAATAGTTCACCGAACGAAGTGAGGTCTATCCTTTATGACGATCGGAATTTCCTCTGTCTCTCTGTCTCAAAATTACGGATGAACTCGTGAACCAACTGTTATGATTTTTCATAGGGATGTTCCTTATTTCTAGGCCCAGCGATGTATATATTTTATTTTTTCAGATTCAATATGGCGGCCAATTTTTTTCAAATAAAGCGAAACTGTATCAATATGAGCTTCCTTTTAATATACAGTTGATGGGGTTATGTAATGATCATATCAATATGAGCTTCCTTTTAATATACAGTTGATGGGGTTATGTAATGATTTTGTAGCATTCTTGTAGTGCATTTATGAACATGAAACTCAGTATAGTGGAATCAGGAAACGTAGTACTGATACGGAATTACTAAAAATCCGGTTTTAAAAAACTGGAATCAAAAACTTTGGTCTTTTCAAATATTGATTTTTACAGTTTCTGTCCTCAATAAAAGAATTCAAATCGAGTTGAAAACGCTCTTCAACTTCCGAAAATGTCATCCCTTTTTATTTAGAGTGAGTGTTGAGCGAGTGAGGTCTACTGTTTAAAGAACTACTAGTTATTTCCTGAAATAGCTGCACTTTGCTGCACGGGAGGAATGCATTACGCACGAGCCGCAGTTGTGTGCGGAATAGTTTGTTAATTGCAGTATAGATATATTGAGCACGTGTTACACAGTCATTATGTGCCTTATTTATAAACGTAACTTGAAGCGTTTTTATCTGAGTACGACCTGGAGAGGTTTCTAACACATTGAACATGTCTCACAAGCTAACGTAGACTCGAAACGTAATTTCAGACACTGACACATTGATAAATTACCATGGATGAGAAGATAAATATAATGCACCGTATGCAAATTCACAATTACTGTTATGTTATTATAATGAAACCAATATTTCCTACAATAATATTTCTGTTCTGGAATTTAGAGAAAAATGGGATTTCAATGAAGTTTAGTGAGCGCTATCTGATAGCAGTACGAAGAACTACGCGTTTTGTCCAGTGTACTCCAGTTAGGTACATCCCAACCAGTAAGGTCAGAAGAAAAATTTAGGGGTTAGAATTCGATTTTCATGAAGAGAGTAAAAATAGTTTCGATATGTCAAAAATATAGTTAATTACATTGTAATGGTGCAAAAATTGAATATAATAATTTTTTATTTATTTTGATGTGCCAATGGTATACTAAAAATGAAGCCAATATAAGATACAACATTATCTCAGAAATGGCTTTAAGATAGCCCATCACCAAGCTTGGCTAAAAACAGATTTGAGATATCGATTTTAAGAAAAACTTGAATTTTGGTTTAAGAATAACTTTAAGTGAGGTTCTTAATAATACGAACTTCAGTTGAAACATTGATTGTACTGGGTGAGTTTACAAGCTGACAAGTCAGGTTACAAGCCGATCCAAGAGTCCCCGCCATATTTATGTCGTGTAAACTCTCATATTAAGGAAAATGAGTGTTTTTGAATGTGAATTATTAGTGTTAAATTATTTACCTGGCTCGTATCAGGAGCCAGGCTTTTGTTGGGGGAGCTGGGATGGCTTTTAGTGTTATAGCTACTCGCTGGCTTGTGACTTCGTGAACTTCTGAGTATAAGACTTATTGCCGCTAAGTATGACTTATCCTAGTCTTTTTGATAAGAAACGTTCGTAAATACAGGCCTGAATTTTTCCTACAGTTATCCAACAAAGCGGCTATTTATGCACTCATTAAAGTATGAAAAACAGCTGATTCCCGTACTCTTTGATTTTGCCACACTCATTCTACTTTTTGGCACTCCAGGTGTGCCAACTGTATGATAAATTCAATGTGTGACTCATGTATCTTTGCTGCACTCGAGAATCTATTCCGCACTCGCCTTCAGCTCTTGCTTGCTTAATGCATTTATTTCGTGCAGCAAAGAGCTACTTTGCGTACTAGTTACACAAATAATTGTTGCCCACAGTCGGCACACCTGGAGAAAGTAAAATGAGTGCGACAAAGTCAGCTGGCGTACGGCCACGTAAAAGTTTGCAGAATGCAGAAATCAGCTGTTTTTACTTCAAATAATTGGTGCATAAATAGCCGCTCTGTTCGATAACTGTAGGAAAACATTCAGTAACCAATCTCCACATCAATAATTATTGCGGAAAACAATATTATTATATAGATGAAAACAGTCGAATAAAAATACTACTTATGAAAACTAGAAAAAATAGCAAAATTAATATTGCTTGAAATGTTGCCATAAATAGTCTGCTTACAAGAAAATCAAAGTCCACTTGGAACAATGAAAAAGGATGAAGGAAAGAATTACACCTCATATCTTCCCAACAATATTGTTTGTGTTTTCAAATAATTGTATCACACTATCAACGTTAGAAATAATTTTATCCATTTCATTGATGGCCTTCTAATTTATTACTAAAATGATAATTGAAAATTGGATTAGACATAGATACTTTTTCAGATTGTGAGCTTTCTTCCAAGATGAACAGTTTTTCCCATACAATCCAACCTTTTTGATCCCATCCTTATCCTTACCAATTCCCTAACTTGACCTATCCTAGTACATGTAACCATAGTTGGTTAGGTCATTTCTCGCTCCATATGTTACTGTTATTTTGTTAATGTGTTAAAATTTTTATATTTTATTGTATTTTCTTAAATGTATATTGTCAGTTGTAATGACTTTGGTGAGAAATGTTGGATTAATTAATAATTATAAAAACTAAATAATAGTAATTGAGCACATTACTGTAATAGGGCTACAGACGATATATAGATAATTAATTAATTACATATAATTTATATTCAAATATTTTACATATAATTACATTGTAATCACTAATACAAAAGATCTTGTAGTTATGTAGATTAATATAATGTAGAAGTGTATTATTATTTAGTTTTATTTTGTACAATGACATTTGTAATGTTTCTGTTTTTTTATGTGGCAATAAATTCAAATTCAAATTCAAAATAAAGAATTGAATACTAAAAACAAAAATTGACGTTAGGAACGATTCACCAGACATAGAAGTTGTGTGAGAGTTATGAGTGAGTGTTAAGGGAGAGGAGAAAAATAAGAAAAGTGGAATAGATAAAGATAAGGAAGTAAAAGTGAAAGAGAGAGTGAGAGAGTGAGGAAGTGAGTGGAAGAGCGTGTGAGAGAGAAAAGTGAGAAGTAAAAAGCGTGTGGGAGGCTGAAATCCACTAGCGGGTTAAGCGAGTTATCGTAAGGAACATGCAGATCCTAGATCCCCACACAATCCCAAGGTTCTATTTGCAGTTGAGGGTCAAACGATGCAAATTCCTGGTAAAAGCAGGCGATACCTTTAGAGACAAAAAGCTCGCGACAAGGAAGTGGACGAGCGAAGAAGAAAAGGGATAAGAATGGTGGGAGGAGGAACGAAGAAGGATGCGGGAAAAGAGAATAGAGGATAAACCCGTGGATAAGCATGAACCCTTGTAAGCTCACAGCGATGTCTGAGCTTCGAGGGACTTGGAAAGTCCTGTACAGCCTCTGCATACTTATCCCACACAAAACATGGGCCCCTTTCATGAGATGGTTATAGTGGGTACGATTATAATAATCTACCAAAGAGATACAGCTGACGCATCTATTTTCACGCAGAAGCCTGACACACATTTCCAAATTTCAGTGTTTTTATTTTATTTTTTTTTGTAATCAAGCCCACATGATTCTGAGACTGTGCGTGTGTAATATGTTAAATGGCTACACAAAATATAAAGGCTGAACGAAAGTCGAGCCCGTAGCCAAGTAGCATTAATCAGAGAAAAGCGCTGTTCAACATTTTTTGAGAAAAGGTGCAGAAACTCTTACATCCTATTTAATGGACATCTACTTGCTGTTATCAGTCGACGAAACCCTGAAGCAGAAGAGTGAGTGATTGGCGGTGAAGAAGAAGTAGAAAATGAAAAGGAAGGGAATAGAGAAGAGAAGGGAGAAACAAAGAAGAGATGGATAGAAAGGATGAAGGAGGAGAAAAGGAGAGATGGAGGAAGATAAAATGATGAGGGAGACAAGAGATAGAAAAAGACGGAGAAAGAGAAGAAAAAGGGAGAAAGGGTAAGAAGAAAAAAGAAGAAAAAGGGGGAAAAAGAAATAGGGAAAAACAGAAGGATAAAATAATGAGAAATACAAGAAGAAGAAAATGGGAAAGGAAAAATGATTAGAGGGAGGAGAAAAAAGATGAGAAGATGAAGAAGAGGAAGAAGAGGGGGGCGTAGAGGAATGAGTAAAATAAACAAAAAATAGAAGGGGAAGAGAACAAAAGAGAAGGAGGAATAAAAAGAGAAACGAGAAGAAGAAAAAAAAGAGAAGGATGGGAATGAGAAGATAAAAAATGAGGAAAAAAGGAAGGAGAAAAATTAGTCGAGGGAGGAAGGAAGATGGAAAGGAGAAGAAAGAGTAGAAAAAAGAAGGAAAACAAAATAAAAGAGAGGAAAAGATAAAATACGAAAGGGGGTAAAAAGAAGACGGAGGGTGTAAAGAAGAAGTATGAGAAAAAAGGAGAAAGGAAAGAAGAAGTAGAAGAAGACAAAAGAGGAGAATATTAAGAAGAAGGCGAATGATAAAAATGAAGATATTATAAATTTAATTTGCTAAAAAGTTATTACACTTTCAAGAAGTCTCAATTCAATGGAGAGTGCTTCCACATCCAGCGAGTCCAAGTTTGTTGTCCGCTTCTTGCTGCAGCGTGTGACAGACTGACAAGCGTTCTCATAACGTTACCACTGCTGATTGGGTGGCGTCACACAGAAGTGGTCGGTTGAGTCGCCGATAGACGACCGGGTGGCGCGACCTGAGAAATCGCACCACGCCGTTTGAACTCTCACTCTTGATGACTGGGTAGCGTCACCCAGGACGCGTCATGCATTCATCAAGTATTTTGTAATTGACAGTTTTGACATATTTTGACAATTTGACAAATTGACATATTTTGTAATTAACACGGCGTGGCGCGACTTCTCAGGTCGAACCACCCGGTCGACTATCGGCGACTCAGCCAACCACCTCTGAGTGGTGCCACCCAGTCGGCAGTGGTAACGTTATGAGAACGCTTGTCAGTCTGTCACACGCTGCAGCGAGAAGCGCGGACATCAAACATGGATTCGCTAGAAGCATTCATCATTGAAATTCAAGGTCGCACTGCTATCTGGGATAATGTGCAATGATTACTCGAATCTGGAGACGAAAAATCATGCTTGGGTAGAAATTGTCAATATTTTTATTAGTAAAGAAGATGCAACAGTTGAAGAAAAATGTATATTTGGTAATTAAAAATATAATTTTCTTTATTGAAATATATGAACCACCTATGTGGTCTATGTAAAATATCATACTCTTGAGATGAATATCTCAATGGAAAACTAAGATACCACACAACATAATCTACTGCAAAGTATTTTATAAGATCATATTGTTCAATGAGAAAGGCTACATGAAAATTCTAAAAACTGTTTCTAATGTAGACTTGTACTAAATCATGTTTTACTGCCAGGAGAGCTCTCCCTCTCTGGATATGAAATAATTGGAAAATTGAAAAATTCATCAGGATCTTATCGAAGTTGTGGATACAATTTATATAACAAACTAGTTTTCACTTTATCTCTTAATAAGGTATGGACCCAAAACCTTTTTTTTTTTTCCGTCTCATGAAATGAATGTACGTTATTGCTGCTAACTCGTCAACTTCCATATTTCAACTGTGAAGAGTAGTCGTCGCGAGTAGTGATCTCATTGTTTATTGTTGGTAGTGATCTCATAGTTGTTTAGTTGTTGTTTTTGCGAGTAGCGCTTCTCAGGTGGCGATGAAATAAGTGGCGCTTCCCGGGTCGCGCCACCCTCATCTGGCACCGGTCTTAAAGGCGGTTAACGTGATTTAAGTGACATTTAAAAGGGACTATTCAAGTTGAACACTTTGCAGTATCCATTTAAAAGAGTACTCAATTACTTTTAATTCGTGTAATGAATAATTATTGAATTACGGCAATTATTGTAACATGGTACAAGAGCTTTTATGACCGTGGGAGGACAACATGAAGGTCGGTTTGGCATGATCCCTTTGTGTTAGGCCGCTATTGTGCTGTTAGCAAGGCGTAAGCCATAACAGGACGGAATTTCGGTGCTTGAGCCCTTATCCACGCGTCATTCGATGTGAAATCTCTATTAAATGGAGAAATTGGGGAACAGAATGTGCGTAGAAGATAGAAAGTGGACAGATAGATAGAGATAGAAGATGAGGAAAGGTGAGAAGGTGTGAAAGTGTACGGAATAGGTGTCAAAAACACATTTTTCTCCTTTTTCACCCTCTTGAAATATCTTATTCCCTATTGATACCTTATATGAAATATAATGGGTCTTTATTTCTTCATTGTATTCCTTCTCCTCCTCCTGCTCACAACTTCCTTCTTCTCCTCATCATGCTCACAAACTCCTCCTCCTCATCCCACTACTCCTCATCATCTTCTCCTTCTTCTTCCTTTTTTCCTTTATCTCCGTCTTTTTCTTTTCTTTTCTCCAACTTCTTCTTCGCCATCTCCTCCTTCCCATTTTCTCCTTCTACTTATTCTCATTTTTCTCCTTCTCCTTCTTCTCTCTTCTTCCTTATCTTCTTCCCTCTCTCTTTTTTTTACTACTCTTCTTCTTGATCTTCTTTTCTTCGACATTCTTTTTCTCCTTCTCTCTTTCTTCATATTTGCCTCCATATTCTTTTACTCCTTCTCATTCACCATCTCCTCCTTCTTCGTTTTTTTCTTCCCCTTCAGTTTCTCCTCTTTATTGTTGTTTGTTGTTGTTTTTCTCCATCGACTACTTCTTTTTTTTCCTCTTTTTCCTCTTCTCCTCTTCCTTCTTCTTCTTCTTTCTCTTCTCCTCTTCCTTCTTCTTCTCCTGCCCCTACTCCTTCTTCATCGTCGTCTTCTTCTCCTCTTTCATCTTCTCCATCTTCGCCATCTGATTCACTTTCAGTGTTTCTTCTGCTCCTTCTTCTTCTTCTTTTTCTCCTTCTCCTACTTTCTTCTTCTTCTCTTCCTCCTTCTCCATCTCATCCAGTTCTAGTTCTGTTCTGCTCCATCTTCTATTTCTTCTTCTTTTTTCACTCTTTACCTTACTTTTTTATATTCCTTTAGACTATTCGTTGCTTAAAATAGCAAATAATTTGCGAAACTATTATCCTTTTGCGTTTCTATTATCCTCTGCTAGACTTCTCCGCTTCACTTTTTTCTCCTCTTTCCCCCTCACAGTCTTTCTCTCACTTTCTTATCTCTTTCTAACGAAAATTGTTACCAAAGTTACAATTTATCAGATGTTTGAAGCGTGTAGAATTAATAGTCTTTTATTGTTTCAGTTCGAGTGATGATGTATCACTTTTCACTAAAATTATTTTTGTCTTGCTAAGGTCTCGACAGGACCTTATTCAAACAGTGCCATTGTTCGCCCGTCCGTCTGTGCCCTAGTCCAAGTGATATCGTTATTGATTTCCGAGTTTGGGGGTCTAATATGAAAATAAATATTATTTCAAAACCGATTTTCACTATAGAGTTCCAGGCTAGTTTATGCAAATGAAATCAAAAATATTGTCAGCTGTGCGTGATACGTTTCAAAAATAAAAACATTGGAGATTGCGAAGCTTGTTGTTCAGCCCAATTTCCATTTTTTACAATGCAGGACGATGACATTCTTGATTGAGTAGACATTTTTTCAAGTTAATTTAAATCTTCGGATTGAAAAAAATGCAGAGAGAAAATATTGATGCAAGATATTTATATTATGACATCTGCTAAACAAGAAGAAGAAACAAAACATTTTTCAGGAACTACCAGAGTGCATTTTTATGTGAATTGGAAGAATATTTATGATTTTTATACAAACAGAAGCGGTTGAATGGCAAGGTTAGTACAGAGGTTAGTACCTATGCACCTTGGTTGAATGGTGCATATTTCATGCCTGTCAGATAATAATGTTACGAGTTCTATTACTAAAATAACGCTGGTAACACTTAAATTTATAACTCGCACTTTATTCACATAAATAATCCACAACACGCACTGATCAGTAATGTATTACACAAAATAAGCAGTCGAAAACAGATAAATCGATATTGTTCAACTGATAAAAATATTTAAATTTTTCTGTACAAAAATCAATCACCAAATGTTAAAAGGCCTATCTAATATTAAATAATAACTGTACAATAAACTGTAATAACTTAATTTAATTTAATGTACAATAATTTAAGAAGAAACGTCTAAAAAGAACAATTAAACTCATGTAGCACAAGTCCGTAATACAATTATAGCTATGAGTAGAGTTCACTCGAATGAATTTAAAAAGGTAAAATAATTCTCACTAAGGCACAGCATACGGTAATTAATTATCACTACAGAACAGAACTGTCACTTGTTGTCTCGACAAATTTCAAACAAGACTGAACTAATTTACAAAAGTCTCTCTCTTATTTATATAATTATTTTTCCGTAATTTAGATATCTCTCCATTTTTCTATCAACTTCTACCGAATTCAATAAGATTCCTAAATAAACAAATGAGAAGTTCTTGCATATTCCACAATATTCGATTTAGTTGATTAATTTCCATAAGGTTCTAATTAAACATTCTATCAAATTCTAAGTAAATATCATGAAAGTGTCAAAAGAAGAGTAATTAATTGCTTCGACTAGACACTTGTTGACACAAGCAGATAACAACGAGAACTGTTCATTCTTCCTCCTTTGTCTAGTTCACAACAATTATGATTATTATTATTTTTCCATTTGTCAAGTCCTTTGATACTAAGTGCTGTCGGTTTACTGTCTAAGTGATACTGTATAATTTTTCACTAAATGATTCTTTTCAATCATTTCGTCTGAGAGATGTTTTAACCATTATTTATGTATTGTGTATTATTTGTGTATTGTGTATTGTGTATTGTTAGTGTATTTTTCACTAAAAGATTCTTTTCAATCATTTCGTCTGAGAGATGTTTTTACCATTAGGCTATTTGTTTATTATTTATTTTGTATTATTTGTGTATTGTGTTTTTACCATTATTTGAATTGGTAAGAGCCGGAATGGCACAACGCTTGAAGTAAAACAGAAATCGGCTGAATAAAGCTATCAGCACTGTTTCTCCATAATAATAACAAACGGGTTTGAATTGTTCTGGGGCATTGATTACTGCAATGAGTTTGATGATGATGATGATGATGATGATGGATGGATGCTGCTGTTTCCACACAACTGCTGCTAAATTGAAGAGGATTTAATTCGACTTGAGTTTCCAGTGCTTATCTTAGTGGTGGCGTTTTGTTGTGTTGATGAGAGTCTGGGCGGCAACCCCAAAACTGCTCGCTCACTCACTCTCTCTCTCTGATTTTGTTAGAAAAAGTTTAAGCTGCTTCTCCTTCTGACTTTGTTATACTACTGCTACTCACTGAATTAGAAAAGGACGAGGATTGAAAACAACGAAAGAGGATTAGAAGAAGAAAAAGAGACAGAGAGAGAGAGAGAGAGAGAGTGAGTGAGAGAGAGATAGAGGAAAATAGAAAGAAAGAGAGAGAGTGAAGAGGGATTAAGAGAAGGTAAGAGTATGAGAGAAAGAGAGAGAGTGAAAGTATGAACTAAATGGAGAGAGGAAGAGGGCAAAGTGAATATGAGAAGTAAAGGGGGAGAGAATGAGGAGAGGTGAGAGGAAGGAAGAGATTTAGAAGGAGAGAAAGAGAGAGAGGAGAAGAGAAAGAGAGATTGAAGAGAATGTGAGAGGGACTGAGAGTGTGAGAGGAAGAGAGTTAGAGAGAGAGAGTATAAGAGATAAAGGGGAAGAGAAATAGGATAAGAGGGTGTATGAGAGGTAGTGGTGAAGAGAAAGAGGTGGCGAGAGAGGGAGAAAGTTGTGAGATAACGAGTCTGAATAGCCAGGAAATTGAAATTCTGATGGCAGAGCTTAAAACTGAAATAATAAGAAAACAGTTATTGGCAGATCGAGATGAGTAAGTTGAAAAATGACAGAAGAATATATTATTTTGCTGAAATAGGAAAACATTCCTGAATTTGATAAGATTTGATTCATTGAAGTACGTATGAGGTAATAATAATGAGCGTATGGCTTTTAATGGTGGGGAGACCCTTACGGGTAGTTCCACCTCGCCGTTTGTGCCATGTTACGGGGAACATGGTGGACCTACTATTTTAGGTGGGTTCCGAACCACCGGGTAAGTGATAATAAAGCTTGTAACATCAAGTCATTGAAGCACGTTAAGCTGTCGGTCCCGGCTGCCTAAAAACAGTCGTTAAGTCACGTCAGAGGCCCTGAACTTATTCAGGTGCGACCTGATAACTCTGACACCAGACCTGAGCCAGCCAGGTCACACGATATTATTACGTATGAGGTATTTTTTAAGGGCATATAGCTTTAAGTTGACAGCACTGCTTCCAGTGACAATCAACTAACAGCTGATTTGTGTTCATATCAATATTGCTCGTCATTTTATCATGAATGGAATGACACTTAAACAACGCTTGCAAATTGTGCCGATTTACTTTGAAAATCATGGTTCCATTCATGAAACATATCATGCACCATGTTCATTCATGGTCAACATAACTGTCCATCAGAGCCATTAATTCGATTAACAATGGAACGATTTGCATTATGTATACTATAAAATTAAATGATAATGAGCATCCGTTCTGAAAATATGTGTGGTGTGTTTCATGAATGGAACCATGATTTTCAAAGTAAATCTGCTCGATTTGCAAGCGTTGTTCAGGTGTCAATTTACCCATGATAAAATGTCAAACAATCCTGAACACATAATAACCATATTATGGTAGTTGACAAAATATTTGACACTGGAGGCAGTGCTGCCAACTTAAAGTTCCATACCTCTGAAAAAACACCCTGTACAATTATGGTTCTAATAATTCGAATATGATTGATGGAATCATTATAACTGTAATAATTCAATGCTTCTCCTTAAAGAAGTAGGAGGAAATATGGAAAAAAAAGGTTAAGGAGGAGAGAGAGAAGGTTGGAACCAAAAGAGGTAGAGGGAAAAAGTGATGAGGTAAGAGTGGCGGAAAGGGAAAAGGATGATGGATAATGAAAGCGAGATGGAATATGAAAAGAAAAAGGAGGATAAGAATGAGAGAAAGAAAGTGTGAGCGATAAGGATGAGAAGGAGAGAGCGATGAAGAAGCAGAATGGAAAAAAAGAGAGGATGATGAGTAATGTGAACAAGAGAGAGAGAGAGAGGAGAAAAAGAAGAAATAATGGAGTGCGAAGGAATAGTTAAGTTGAGGTGAAGGCATAATGTGAAGAAGAGTGCGAAGTGAAAAGAGAGGAGGAGTAGAATAAGAAGGAGGTGCAGAATAAGTAGAATGGGATGGAGAGGACGATGAGGGAGAATACGTATAAGAAATAGGATAAGACATAATAGAAGAAAAAGGATAGAATGAGGAGGAAAGAAAAAGGATTTGATGAGGGTAAAGAAAAGGTGAAGTTGAAGGTGAAGGAGATGGTGCAGAAGGTCAACGGAAAGATAAGGCGGAGAAATAGGAAAAGGAGAAAAAGGTGCAAAAAATTAGAAAGAGAAGACGGAGAAGTAGGAGATGAAGGAAGAAACAATAAGCAAGAGTAAATGCAAGAAGGAGAAAGTTGAAGAGGTTATGATTGCTGAAGGGTGATATCTCATTTTGTCACAAAGGAAAAGGGAAAGAAGGAGTAGTGTGGAAGGAAGAGGGTGAAAAAGAAGAGGATAAGGAGGAAGAAGAAGAAGAAGGGAGGGAGTGAACAAGGAGGGAGTGAACAACAAAAATAAGAGGAGGAGGATAAAGAAAAAGTAGAATGAGAAGTGAATAAATAAAAGTAGAATAAGAAAAAAGAGAAGAAAAAGAAGTGAATGAATAAGAGTAGAATATTAGAAGAAGGAGGAGAAGAAGGATAAGAAGAAGAAGACAATATAGAATATAAATAGAAAGGGAGGAGATGAAGAAGGAAGAGAAGAAGTAGGAGTGGATAAAAAAAGAGTGAGAACAAGAGAAAGAATATGAAGAATAGGGAGAGCAAGAAAAAAACGAAGAAGAGGAAAAAGGAAAATTGGAGGAAAAAGAGAAGAGGAGAAAGGGAAGGAAGAAGAGGAGACTGAGAAGACTGAAAGAAGAATGAGAAGAGGACGAAGAGAAAGAAAACTAAGAACAATAAGGATTGAAACAAGAGGAATAAGAAGAGGAACAAGAAGAGAAACAAGAGGAAGAAGTAGGAAAAGGAGATGAAGAAGAAAAAGTGTCAGGAGGTGGAGGAGCAGGTGGAGAAGGAGGAGATGAAGGAGGAGAAATAGGAGGAGTGAAAGGAGCGGAAAGATGAAGAGGAGAAGAAGAAGAAAAAGAAGATTGGAAGAGAAGAAAAGGATAAAGAATGTGAAGATGAAGAAAAAAAAACAAAGAAGGAGAAGAATGAGAAGGAGTAGAAGGAGATAAAGGAGAAATAAGAGGAGGTGGATGAGGAGGCGAATGAGGAGGCGGATGAGGAGGAGGAGGAAGTGGAGAGAAAGAAGAAAAAAAAGGGGAAAAAAGATGAAGAAGAAGAAAAAGACAGAGAAAGAGAAAAATGAGGAGTGGGAGAAGATGAAGAAGAAATAGGAGGAAGAGGAGGAAGAGGAGGAGGAGGAGGAGGAGGAGGAGAAGGTGGGGGAGTTGGTTGGAGGAGAGGAAAAAGCAGATCGAAGAGGAGGAGAACAAGATGAAATAAGCATTAGACGGAGAAGAAGAAAAGAGAAAGAAAAATAAGAAGAAAGAGAAGAAGGAAAATAAGAAGTGAATGATTTAGACTTTAAACGATTGAAGATAATCAACCGTATGAGAGCAAATTCAAAGAAAACATTGTCATTATCAGAGGAAGACCAGCGGCTCAGAGCTGTATTGTGAACAGCATCGAAATCAGAACTGTTAGAATTGGAAACTATCTCCTGGGCTTAGAGAGAGGCAAGCAAGTGTCCACTGATAGAACATTTCCTGTTCCACAAGAGCACCGTTCCTCCATTCCGTCGTTCCGCTAACCATGATACAATCTGCAGATGAGTAAACACGCAAATCCCGGCGGATTTGTTTACACCGTTTGTCTCGCTTCAGATATGGCCGTTCCCGTTTCAGACACAACACGTCCGTCCGCCCGTTTGTTTGTCAACTTCGCCTTTTCGTGATCAGTTAACTGAATTGGCGACCAACGTTAAGCGCTGTCAGGGGAACACGGCAACACTGTAGTACTGCCCAGCACTAGTTCACCAAAACCCCCTAGACTATAGAAAGAGACAAGCTATATCATCTGTCTGTAACCACCACTGATTTGAAGTTCGATTTGAATATTATTGGTGCTGGAATTATTCAGGTTAACAGTAAAATCCGTGTATAAGGGCCAGACTACACGAACGGAAAACCGGGTCAGTGCTATCATCCAGCGTTTAATTTCCTACTTAGGGTTAGACTACATGAGCCGAATACCGGCTTGGCTCGATCTTCAAGCGTCAATTTTCCTACTCAGGGTTAGTCTACATGAACGGAAAACAGGCTTAATCGATCATGCAGCATTCAGTTTTCTGATAAATTAGGGCTAAAGACTACACGAACGGAAACCGGTGTAGCTCGATTGCCCAGCGTTTATTGATGAATATTTGCTGCTAATAATGTTATCCAGTATCGCTCTACTATTTCTTGTCAGCCTACCTTTGACTGCTCATGAAGAAACAGAAAAGAGAAGGCGTAGGTGAGAAGGGGGAAGAAGGGAGAGAAGAGATGATAAAAACTAGGATTAGGAGTAGAAGATGTTAAATGGTGGTGGGGGAAGGAAGATGTGGCGGAGACATGTAGAGAAAGAAGCAAGGAGAAATGAAAAAGGCAGCAGACTGTGAAGTAGAATATGAAGAAGAATAAGGTGAAGGAGGATAAAGGTAGAAGAAGAAGGAGAAGAAAAACATTTTGAAGAAGTAGAAGAAGAAGAAGGAGAAGAAAAAGGCGGATGAAAATAAACGATTGAAGAAGCGCGGAGTACCAAGCGGAAAGATGATCTAAAGTTGTTCGGTATTATGAATGGAATGCAGCCGCTTTGATAAATAGGCGGCAAAGAAGATTAAGTAAACAATAACAAAGCCAGTGATGGATACTCGGACGAATTCAAGGGAAAACTTGTAAGATGAGAAACCAGCAAAAACAATAAGCATCTCTATCCATCATCTTTCCTCGCTTTGATTACGAAGACACACTAAAGAAGAGATCTCAGATGAATAGGAAAACTCCTCAACTCGAATTTCCTTCGCGGAAAACTGCATTTTCTAATTATTTACACAGAACCGACTTGGTGTATCTGCCAGTTGATCATCAAGTTTCAAATCCGAAACAATAAATTGCTTCTATTGACAGTTTCCAAAGAATAGTTATTATTTCAGAATCACTGTCAAAACGTTAAAAACGTTTCTAAAATGTAGTACAAACAATTTGAAGCTTGTTCTTGGAGCATCTCAAATATCATAAACTATTTTACTTCAATCATTTTCAGAAACTCCATTTATTCTGAAGTAAATAGAAGCTTGGATTTGATGTAGCTCAAACATCGTGATATTTTGCTTGGAAATTTTTAAATCCTGATAAATAGACGTCCAAAACAGTTGACAACTCATATTTGGTAGCACAGACGTCAATCAAGAAAATAACAACGTATCCTAGATTGCCTAACCTGGGATGAATTTGATGCTAGATTTGTTTTTTGAAAGGTAGATCAGTTTTTGAACAGCGCTTTGATTTGGCCAAAGATTTTGACAGAAGTCCAATTCAGCTACATTGTACAAGAGTGTCATTTTTTCAACATCCGATGGATATTAATGAAAGTTCAGCGGATATAAAAGAACATTTCATCTCAAAAATGGATGAACTCTCATGGTTACTCCTCAGCATTATAATAATGATAATAATAATAATAATAATAATAATAATAATTTCAATTTCAATTTCAATTTCAATTTATTTCTCTCAAGATACAAACAGTTTCATATACACACAGTGCAATTATTTCTCTTCTAGCTATAAGCTATTTGAAGAGAATTACAATGTAATTTGCAATAGAAATAAACAAATACAACAATAGTAATTAAGGTACACTCATTTCCTAAATAAATATAATTATAATCCCTTTTCTTCCAATAATGATGGGAATATTCATGAACGTAATATCCATAACAGTTTTCTACGTAACTCTATTTATACTTATGTTTCTACGCTATCCAACACTTCCTCATCGTACAGACAATGCTACTTTCTTGCAATCTCTAGATGGCATTGTTCGTTGATAGCTAGTGCCCTGTGACCAGTTCTACACAATTAGAACAACCTTAACCTAAAAGTTTACATTTTAAAGCAAATATGTTTTTACTTTCATTAAGAAATCTCAGCCCACCAGAACATTAAATTATCAGTACATCATTTTTTTATTTATTTTTCCCTTTTTATTCTACCCAGTTATAACTCATATTATGATTCTAGTAGAAAGTTTAACCATGTTAATTTACCATTACCATTTTATACCTCTTTAATCTAACAACTAACTTTAAAATTACTTGATAGTGTATTTTCTAAATTCATATTCCTGTTTGAAAACTAATATTTTTTTTTTTTTTTTTTTTTGAGGATGAAGCCCACATAGGTCTGAGACCTGTGCGTGGGTAATGAGTTGGATGATGATGATTGATGAGTTGGACCTACAGTTTTAGGTGGGCTCCGAACCACCTAGTGGTAGTTATATCAATAACTATCAGGTGAGTGGTAATCTATGTGTCCTATTTTATTTGCATTTCTTTGGTGTTACGTGTCTCAGTCATTTATCCTCATAAAGTACGCTTTCAGCCTAGTTTTAATCTCACCCTTTCTTTGTAACATTCTTAGTTCCAATGGCAAAGAGTTTAACAACAAAGGTATTCTAAATTCTGGCGCTTGTTTGCCATAATTATTATAGTGAATTATTTGTGTCCTAAATTGTCTCTGTCTCAAGTTATAACGGATTTCATTTATTTCTCTGTATTCGTTGTTAAAGTAATGTCTTGACAAATCTGTATATTTTGCTAAAGCTTCTAATGACATAATTCCGAGTATGCTACGTTCAATGCCATTAAAAAGAGTTCGGATTAATCGTCTTACAAGAATTTTTAGAGGTTGTTTTATGTATTCAGGTGCAAGGCTGTACAAAGTAATACCATAAAAAATTATGCTCTGGATCATTGAAAAATAAATTACTCTCTTGGTACTAACTGGAAAATAATCACTTATTCTAGAGCATTTATATAGAGCAGCTCTCATTATGTTTGATATATCAGCAATATGCGATCCAAATTTCATATCTGCATCAAATTTCATTCCTAGATGCTTGATACTTTCACTGAATATAAGAGGTTGACAGGTACATTCATTTCTGCAGCTATTTCTCAGGCACTCGGTTGTATGGCATATCAATTATAATAATAATAATAATAATAATAATAATAATAATAATAATAATAATAATAATAATAATAATAATAATCTTTCTTTCTTTATTTTTTATTATCTCACTTTTACATGACAAAATCAATAATATAAGTACAGTATACAGAGACAAGCATAATTTATACATATATTGTGAGAATAGTATTAGAATAGTAAATGCAATCATCTGTATTCTGGTGGCTACCCTATGAAGCTAATTTTAGCTTTTATTAGGGGTTTAAATCAAATTATTTTTTTGTTTTTCTAGACTTATTTCAATTATTATACAACAGTATTGTTTTATGAGGTTCAGTTGTACTTATGGCTACAATTTTTGTAATTTTTTGCTGTTTGTATATTTTGTGTATATATTCCCTACCTATCAACTTAATTATTGAGAAATATGCTAGTTGGCATCTTATTGATTCGATATATAATAGCATTTGATTTCTCTTTTTGCATCGGCATATGTGTTGAGATTTCTTAGGTGGTTAGGGATGTTGTTGAGGATATGTGGTACAAAGTATTCTTTTCCCATCTCTGTGTAATATTCTGATGTTCTATATTGTGAGTGTCTTGTGTTGTATCTGTTTTCAATTATTTGTCGGTAACGGTTTTCAAAATAGTATCTTAGTAATATTATGTAGTTGTATAAGTTTTGGAAATGGAGTATTTGCAGGATATTTGTATCTAGACCATGGAAAAGGTTCCTTCTTATTTTGTTAATTAACTGTACAATTGGATTCAGAATATAATTTGGGGCATGACCATATACAGTTATTCCATACCTTATTTGGGATTCAACCAAGCTAAAGTATACAATACGCTTTGTTTTTGTGGGTAGCAATTCTCTCAATTGATAACATCTATGTGCTATATATCTCAGTTTTTTTGCTAACATCTGGGAATGTGTGTACCCAATGTACACTCACAATATAGAACATCAGAATATTACACAGAGATGGGAAAAGCTGTACCAGAATACTTAATAATAATAATAATAATAATAATAATAATAATAATAATAATAATAATAATAATAATAATAATAATAATAATAATGATAATAATCTTATTCTATTAAACGAGCAAGGAATTGTATGTATGTATGTATGTATGTACGTATTTCCAGTCACTATCTCAAAAACGACTCTAACGATTTTGATGAAATTACGAATATAGGAGCTTTTTGGTGCAAAAATACGATTGCGCTAGGTCTCATTCCTGTAAAAACTCGCTGAAGGACACAAAAAGGAGAAATCTATCCTTAGACGAACAGCTGATAAAAGAGAAACAGTTTTTACTGTAGTATTCATATAACTTGGCAGCGTGTAGCAGATGGGACATCCCATATCTGAACCCAACATACTGCTGCCAAGTTATATGAAAACTACAGTAATCATATGTGAGGCCCATTAACGGCGTTATTAACGCTGTCTGGAACGCAAAAACTTCCGCGCGTACCGTGTAGTCGTAGTCTGAGCCTTGCAGTCATGTAGGAAACATATGACTGGAAAATCAGAGCTCAGCTTATGACGCCATAATTTCTTTGGTGAAAAAAACTTTCCTAATTACAATTTAACCCAACGAACCCATAAGACCAATAGAAGGGGCGTATGCACTAGCGTAGTATTATAGGAGGTGAAGCCAAGTCCGCCATGTAGTGGATAGAAAGACGAAATCGTGTTTTCATGAGCAGAAAATTTCAATGCGCGCTCTCCAAATAAACTGCAGTTTAACACACTTAGGATTAAGATATAACTTTCAAACTTGGCATGAGTATAGACAATTAGTTTCTAACGATAACAGTGGCATTATAAAAGTTAATGGTTACCTCTATATATTTTAATTAGTTGTTTAAAGTTATATTTTTGTCCAAGTTTCAAACCATGACATGAAAAAGTGAGTCGGCTACCAAAATTTTCATCTTTTGGGTAGAGAAAGTTGTACAGAAATAACGGAATGATTTTTTCATGATTTTTATTTTAATGTACGACTCATACTTTGGATGCAATGTTAGGTTTAAGTGCAACGCAATATACAATGAGTTCAATCAGGATCCTGAATTAAAATGATAGGTTTTACATAAAACATGATTACTGGAACAGTGTATTCAATTTGTGGACCTACATTTCAATTTAAAACTTAGAGACATTGCATTACAAGAAGATTGAGTAAATATACTAAAATAACTAAGATGATCACCAATCTATAAACATAACTGCATAATATCCTACGATCCTTAAACTATCTGAATCGTGATTCTATCTAATATTTAACAAATAAAATGGTAACACTGAAATTCAAGTAGGCTAATCAAATCATCAACTTTCAATTTCATATTATTCTATTATGATTTTATTGTCCAAATAGCCTACATTGGAATAAATGATCAGATAGACACAATTAGTATTTACTAATTATGATGTTTGAAATTTAGCAGTTTAAAAAATTGCAAGTTGATTCAAAGAAAACCAGCTTGATTCAACAAATTATTGCCCTAACTAATGATGCGATAGTTGATTCTCTCAATTAGTATTGAATCAAAGAGTAAGTCCCAATTCAATCAAATTTGAAATTAAATTTGCATCTTGATAATAGTTTAATGTTGATAAGACTAAAATTATATGAAAACATAGTAGCCTACTTTAAAAAAAAGCATAGGATGATATCTTAAAATAATTTATTCCAATATAGGCTATTTGGACAATTAAATCAAAATAGAATAATATGAAACTGATAGTTGATGATCTGATTAGCGTACTTGGATTTCAGTGCTAACATTTATTTTATTTAAATTGTAAAAATATATATGTAAATTTAGAATAAATAGCAAAAACTGGCTTCTCAAGCGCCCGCCACTTGGGTGAGTCATACCTGCGCCACCATCTTTGTAGTGGACGAGCGTGTAACAAGTGGCTTCACCTCAGCAACAAGAAGCCCCTTCTATTGGTCTTATGTGTTCGCTGATTTAACCATACAAAAAATAACATTATTTGTAATTTTTTCATATTTTTTGGATATTTTGTATTACAGTACAATAACTCTGGGTCCAGGCAAGCTAGGAAGATCGGAAAGCCGGAAATACTATAAAACTCATGAAAATTTGGCTAATTATAATAGCTCAATTTGAAAAATGTTTTTTTTTTAGATTTCAATGTCAATGATGTGGAAGAGCCTACAATATTACCTACAATTAGGTAGTTACCAAGTTCTTAAAAAATCGACATTTTCCAAGTACAGTAGAAAGCCTACATTACACTTCCAAGAATTACAAATTAAGCTAAATGTTACAAGTATGAATTTGGGTCGTTTCAATGAACCATTAGACAAAGTGTGAGAAGCCGTTCTTGAGTGAGGGGTTACAAAGTGGTATCCCATCAACCCAACTACCACCTATCTTGAAAAATTACAGTTCTACGAGCTGGTAAACTCGAAATTCTCAAAATACATATATGTAGTGTCTAAAAGAACATTTTTACCAATTGGAATTAACATTATTGTTGATTTACTTGTGCACTAGCTTATGATGGAAAATGTAGAGATGAGGTGGGACCGCTTCACAGCATAACGCGTCGTTAATGCCCTTCCCACAGCATCATCTTCGATCTTCAAGATACACATAATTGCCCCCAAACATTTAACCCCCTCCCCCCCGAGCGGAGCTCGGTCTCCCGATATTAATACTAATACTAATAATGATAATCATAATAATAATAATAGTAATAGTAATAATAATAATAATAATAATAATATTAATTTCGCCAAAATACAAAAATAAGAAAATTCACAATACAAAGTGTATAACACATTTTTGGCACAGCCAGCAAAGTAAATACTTGAGCGCTAGCTGTGAGTTCATTCAATAATATTACTAGTAAACATAGAAAGCTCGTGAAATGAGAGAAATCAATAATGAATTTAAAGGTAAAGTAATAACTCCATGAGGTGACAAAACTAAAAAACACACAATTATCAACTTGAAGTTTGTGGCACTTGTTATACCTGTGTGAAAGCTTAACCACTTGAGCCATTCTTCTATGAGTGAGTGAATATTATATTACTTGGGCCCAAAGTATAGTGCATACAAGTAGTAGTGTCGCCACAAAAAGGTCATAATATTGCTAGACGACTAATTTATCATCAGTATATCACTTGTAAATTAGTTTTCAAATGTTTTCCCTCACCTCATGTTGTGGGAGCCCTTAGGAAAAAGCCTAAATGTTTTCAAATTTTCAATAGACTGAATTGCAAAATATTTTCATTGCCATTTCATTCATTTCAAAATCGACCAATCGATTAAAGACTTTATTCCACTCATGCCCGATTTCTGAGTTGTTCATTAAGTTTAATGGATCATTAAAGTATTGCTCCAGCATTGAGTTAATAGTCCATTAAGTTAATGAACAACTCAGAAACCGGGCATAAGTGGATTAAAGTCTTTAATCGCTTGGACGATTTTGAAATAAATGAAATGGCTATGAAAATATTTTGCAATTTAATCTTAGAGGAGTAAGATTGTTCATTCCTTCTTTCAAAAGGAATTTCACTCGTATTTACTTCAATAAATATTGTATGAAATTTACCACCTTGTCGCCTACATTAATTACTTGGTTTGATCTTGGGTATTATTCAAAATATTTTAATAACATTAATATTTAAATAACTTTCCTTTGGTAGATGTTCGCAATACGGCTCATGCACACACATGAGTTAGCCTACCATGAGTGAAAGCATCCTCAAACACAATTCAATTAATTATTAATATTCTTATTTCAGGAGGTTAATAAATCATATTTTGTGGAAAACGTTCGAGGGTTGTAATGGGCAAGCGTTACAACAAGCTCGAGTGCTTCCCATGGAACTGATTTATCTTTATGTTCATTTTTATGATATTCCAACAACATATATTTTTTGAGAGTGATATTCAGCACAGAAGCTAAACGTAAATATCCTTCAGAGAATTATATAGCGAGTAACAAGTATTACAACTCACTCAGAACTAAATCTACGAGAATATCTTTTATGAGTGTGGATTATTTAGGACTTGCTAGAATAATCTAGTTGCACCAGAGGCGCTCGAACAACTGGCTATCCGGAAAAATATATTACATATGAAATTAGTGCATCATAGCCTGGTTACTCTAGCAAGCCCACAAACTTCAGTGTTTTACCCCTAGGAGAAAACGCGCAGTTCGACAAAATTACCGTCGAACATGGACTCTATTTCAATAGAATAAAATAGTGTCTGACAGCTTAAAGATATACATTTAAGTTTTAAGTTTCTGTATTAAGTTTCTGTATTCAAGTTTCTGTATTATTATACTTTTAGTTATATTTATGATTGTTATGTATTTAATTTCTTTCATATTTACGATTTATAATTGAGTTTATGTATCATGAGGAGGCTATATACCAAGTTTCATGAAATTGATATTTATTTTAAGCGCTAGGGCACAGACGGACAAAGGCAAAATTTCAATAAGACTCTGACGTGTCCTCAATAACCTTGGGCTAGGAAACGTGTGGACCAACCATCAGCATTTTTAAGAACATTATTCAGCATGTATTCCAAGTTCAAGCTGGAAGCTGGCTTGAAACAAACAGTTAATGAAAGCCTTCTATCTATGCACTGTGGTTCACGCTCGTTTTCGAGCTCAGGCTAGGACTATAGAAGACAAGTTCGAGTACAATAGAGTTCATAACAATGGCTCCAGTTCAAATCAAACGACGATCCAACCACAATAGAGACGCTTACAAACCGACTAACCTAGAAACAGGATTTGGTACTAGCCAATTGTGCTTTTATTCATTGGAGCCACACATGCTGAAATCGGCCATTTTATTATTATTATCAGAAATGGCGAAATCAAATTAAATTACACATAGATCTCCAATGGATCTTTTATCATCTATCATCTATCATCTATCATCTATCATCTATCATCTATCATCTATCATCTATCTTTTATCTTTTATCTTTTATCTTTTATCTTTTATCTTTTATCTTTTATCTTTTATCTTTTATCTTTTATCTTTTATCTTTTATCTTTTATCTTTTATCTTTTATCTTTTATCTTTTATCTTTTATCTTTTATCTTTTATCTTTTATCTTTTATCTTTTATCTTTTATCTTTTATCTTTTATCTTTTATCTTTTATCTTTTATCTTTTTTTTTTCTTTTATCTTTTATCTTTTATCTTTTATCTTTTATCTTTTATATTTTATCTTTTATCGCTTATCTTTTATCTTTTATCTTTCATCTTTTTTATCTTTTTATTTTTTTCCTCTTTTTTAATTGTCTCTTTTTTCTATTTTCTTGTACTAATCATCCTCCTACTCCTCCAGCATCAGCCCATTCTCTTTCTTGTTCTTGTTGTTCTTCTTTTTTTTATCTACAATAGAACAATAGATAAGTAACAAACATGTTAATCCATTAACAGACAAAAAATTAACCTATGCACGAATATTACTGGTTCATAGACTGGGAGCCTGTTATAGGTCGAACTTCACGTTAGAGGCCAGTCATTGGCACATACAAGGCACGCCCATTGGTGTTACATGAAATAGCCTAGCAATAGGAAACAACAATGATGAAATAGTATTTTAAAAACTTGAAAAACGAATAGAAACTTGAAAAAATTAAATAACTTGAAAAATGTTCAAGTCAATAACTCAATCAAGGTCAAGGGAACAGAAATATAATAAATAAGTCGGTCATGGTGAGGAATAAATTGTTTATACAATTATGCTGATGAAGCTACAAATAAAGAGTAAATAAACATTCTAGAGACTAAAAAAAGAAGATTCAAACTTTGCCAAGCATTTGATTTATAATAACCGCAAGATTAAGTTCGAGGAAAATGGTTGAATTTGTGCATTCCAATGAGATTGGCAAACTACTGAGCATTTCAGTACATTGCAAATAAATCGGTAACAAACTCAGAAAAAATTATATTATACAGGTAGGCTGAATGTAAGTAATTATAAGGCAATATATTGAATATAATAAGGCAAGAAATCCAGTAATATATTGTTCAACAGCATGACGCACAGTACTAAGCTACAGTCAGCTGATGCAGTGACGTCATCCGGGTCTCTTATCATAATTTCGCCTATCTAACATTACACGCCTAACATTATCGCCTAACATTACACGGGAAAAAATTGATGTGTGTCATCGCTTAGGGAAGCCTAAGGAGGAAAATCGTCCTGCTGGAATCATAGTGAAGTTCGTCAGGAGAGAGGATAAATTTGCGGTGATTGCGAAGAGAAAGGTCAAGCGGAATTTATCCACCCAGGATCTTGGTTTCCAACAAACACCTCCAGCTCCAGTTTATATCAACGAGAGCTTGAGTCCGGAAAGAAGGAGGATCTACGCTGCAGCCAAAGAGGCTAAGAAAATCAAGAACTATACGTATCTATGGGTGGATAAGGGTAAAATCTTCATGAGGAAGGAGCAGGGTAAGCCTTGTGTAAAAATCTCGTCCCTGAATGATCTTTCAAAATTGTGAGCTTTTTTCTGGAACAGTTTTTATGATTGGAGTAATGGCTGTTTTTTCTTATGTCAGATTTGATTTTACGAAGCAAGTTGAAGAAGGAAAGAATTATATAATGAGTGATTTTTATAGAATAGTTATTTTGCCAAATAATGTTATTTTAATTAATATTATATTATTAAATTATAGAAAGAACTATATAAAAATTTTTGATAGAATAGTTATTTGGACAATAAATAGTATAATGCTCTTGCCAATCAATAGTATAATTCATTTGCCAAAATTAATAGTATTATATTTTTGCCATGTAATAGTATTGAGTCAACTGGAAACTTTTTCTACTTATATTCGATTTACTATTAAATTTAGTTGTCAATCTACCATTAGTCTCAGATGCTGGTTTACATCATGGAAGAGAGTGGCATGGGTAAGGAAAAACACCTTAATTCAGCACTTAAATGGAAACTAGTACAACTCTACTAAATTCAATAGATGAAGTAAATGAATATTTTGACTCCAATGCTGGGATCCTGTTCTTTCATCAGAATATCCGAAGCCTAAACTCTAATTTTGATTCATTTCTATCTTATATTAATAATTTAAATAATAAACCATACATTATTATTCTGAGTGAGGCATGGTTACAGGATATTGATGAATTGGACTTATACAGTATTGAAGGATATGAGAGTTTTGCGGCGGCTAGTTCGATGACAAGGGCGGGTGGTGTTGTAATTTTTGTGCATTCCTCTATTTCCGCAACAAAAAAGGATTGCCATATTTCTAATTGTGATTCTCTATTGCTTTCTTGTAAATATAAAAACTATTTATTTCATGTCTTGGGATTGTACAGGTTCCACCTCGGTGATCGTAATGAATTTATTGCCAGTCTTGATAGATTTCTAGTCACTACAAAAAATTTGGATTTATATTTCCTAGGAGATGTAAATATCAACATAGGAGTTTCTGACGTACATAGCGATGCATATTTAAATTGTCTTAATGCTAATGGTTTGCAGCAGTTGGTTGATGTTGATACGAGGGTAGTGGGGTCATCATTGACCTGCATAGACCACTTGTCATACCGTTCAGGCCTATACGAAATTCATAAAGTGGCTGTCATAGAAACACTTATTACCGATCACCGAGCTGTTGCCTGTTTGTTACCTATAAGAGTCGAAAAAAGGAGAATTAAGCAAACTGAATTCAAAACAATGGATCATACGATTTTAAACAACCTCCTGCAACTAGAGGATTGGGAGTCAGTTTTCAATGAAACTGACACTGACAAAGCTTTCAATGTTTTTTATGAAATTTGTAATAAGTATATTGAAAAATCCACTAAAACTATTACATATAAACAAAAAACCAAAATGATTAAACCCTGGATGACTCCTGGTCTGGCCAACGCAATACAGGATCGAGATAAATTGCATAAGATTCATAAAAATGACCCTAATAATCTAATTATTAAAAGAAAATTTGATAATCTAAAAAATAAAATCAAAGTTTGGATTAAGGAAGCTAAAATTAATTATTATTCTTCCCAGCTATTTATTCATAAACAGAATCCTAGAGAAAAATGGAAAACTTTAAAAACACTTTTACCAATGAAATCCAAAAATAGAGATGCTGATATTGTACTTCAGGAAAATGATTCATTAATTGATGATCCTGAGCAGGTCTCTAATCTTATGAATAAATATTTCGTTGAGATGCCTCATAATCTTTCTCAGTCATTTATAAATTTGTCTAATCAGGTTCAGGCACAATCATCTGAGTTCTTTAGAATTAAATTAAGTAATAAATCCATCTTTCTAAATCCTGTTACAGCATATGAGTTGCAAGTCTTTGTGCACTCACTTTCAACTCGCAAAAGCTCAGGTGATGACATTATAACTGCAAGAATCATTAAGGAAAACTTGGTGTCACTTTCTCCTGTTCTAATCTATTTATTCAACTTGAGTTTAGTTTCTGGGCATTTCCCTGAAATACTCAAATATGCTTCAGTTATTCCAATTTTTAAGAAGGGAAGTAGACTCAATAAAGAAAACTATAGACCCATTTCATTATTACCCATCTTGTCAAAGCTATTTGAGAAAATTGTTAAAAAAAGATTACTCTCTTTTCTAAACAGCTATGACTTTTTTTCGGCTTGTCAATTTGGCTTTAGAGAGAACGTTAGTACTGAGATTGCTTTACAACATTTTCTGGAGAACGTCTATTTAGGACTCAATGGTGGTTGTAGTGGCAAAACAGCTGGTCTCTTCTTAGATATCAGTAAAGCATTTGATACTGTGGATCATGGTCTGTTGCTTGACAAGCTGGAGAGTGCTGGAATAAGAGGAACTCCTTTGGAGTGGTTTAGGTCCTTTCTCAGAGGCAGGAAACAATATGTTAGAATTAGCGGTGCTACAAGCAATGTTCTACCATTGACATGTGGTGTACCGCAGGGATCAGTCCTTGGGCCTATTCTTTTTTTGATTTTTGTCAATGATTTGTATAATGGTAACTTCAATGGTCGTATCACTGCTTTTGCAGATGATACTGCACTCTCATATTTAAGTAATAGTATCCATGATTTACACACCAAACTTCAGTCTGATTTAAATAAAATTTCTTTATGGTTTGCCTGCAACAAGCTTAAGATTAATGTATCAAAAACTAATTACATGATTTTCAGCCTCACTGGAAATTCAGAACTACTTGATCCTTTGCGTTTACACTCTCCAGTTTGTCATAATGCCGATTGTGGTTGCCCAGTTGTCAGTTTGACAAAGTGCACAAGGTATTTAGGTATCACACTAGATGATAATTTGAATTGGAAACAGCATATCGCAGTACTGAAGAAATCATTGAGGTTTTATTTAATGGTCTTTCATCGCATTGGTTTTTTATGCGATTTTAATGTTGTGAAGGAACTTTATTTTTCCTTTGTGCATTCAAAAATAGATTATGGAATAACCTGTTGGGGTAGTTCGTACTATACCAGCCAGGACCCAATCATCAAGCTGCAAAAAGCATTTGTTAGATTGATGACGGGCAGCAACTTTGATGAGCATACCTTCCCAATTTTCTGCCATCTTAAAATTCTACCAGTGAGATTCATGTATGTTTTCAAGGTGCTGTCTGTTTTCTTTCAAATTAGTGGAAATAGAGGTGTAACAATTGATTATTGTAATCTTGCTACTCCCAGTCGTCCAACTAGGCTGGCTGCAGGTTTGAGTGTCAGGTGCCCGAGACCCAATTGCACTCTCTTCCGCAAGACGTTTATATTCTTGGCACCTAGGTTCTACAACGTTCTGCCCCTTAGTCTAAAGCAGACAATAGGAACACCGTGTTGTCGATGTTTTTTGAGAAGAAAACTTAAGGCTTGGCTGTTAACTCTTTCCCCTGAATATGTAGAAGGCTTGTTTCGAGTGCTTGGTTGAGTAGCCTACATCATACAATATAATATGATACAAATTATTAATTTGAAATTTCACATGATTAATTTTTCCTTTAAAAACCTTGTAATTTATCCTTTTTTCATTTTTTTCTGATCTCTGATGATTCGTTTCCATCCGACTCCCTTCAGCGGTCCACAAGTACTTATATCTTGTGTGCTGGACTGTACTTTCTCAAGATACTTATTATTATTGTATAATTCATCTGAGTTGCAGCGTGATTTATATTATCTTGTAATTCTTATGTATTTTTATTTTTAGTTTATTTTTTTTCTTTTGTATACTGGATTGACTTCTTTTGCTTTTGATTATTAGTTGCAAGTTTCTGTAATTTTTGTTGCTGTTGTTGTTGTTCTGTTCGTATTGTAATTTTGTATCTTGAGAATAAACTTTATTATTATTATTATTATTATTATCTTTTAAATTGCATAATAATAATAAGCGTATGGCTTTTAATGGTGGGGAGACCCTTACGGGTTGTTCCACCTCGCCATTTGAGCCATGTTACGGGGAACATGGTGGACCTACTATTTCAGGTGGGTTCCAAACCATAACTTCAAAAGTATTTCCAAGAAGCTCGGACGTCTTTCATGGTTCATGCTGGATTTAACTGTTGATCTACGGCATTTTTGATATGATCATACAACTATATAACTGAAAGACTTCTTTTATGTTATAGCATAATATTGATGATAGTACTTTTCCGGTATTTAAGTTATTTAATTTGCCTTCGAACTCACTTCAATTGATCATCACGTATTGTGGAAGAAATTCAATTTTAAATGAAATTTTATTGGAGAAGGAGATGGTCTTTGCAATAACAGTAAGCTCGTAATAATTCCACCAATATATTTTTTTTATAATGATTGTATTTGTTTGTCAAAATGTATGCAAATTCCTTAGACTGCAACGAAGATGTGAGGTGTCAGTAAATTTGCAACCAAGCACATAATTTAAATACTAAACGTTCAAGTACACAATGGACAAACATAGAAGATCATATATTTATGGTCAACGCTGCAGACCCAGGTGCATGTACTGAAAGTTCTCATGTTAGCTTTAGAAGTGTGAGCGAGAGAGAATGTAAGAGAAAGACATAAAGTAATTTAGAGGGAGAGGGTGTTTGGACGAGGAAGAGGAATGTGAAGGCTTAAGCCTTCCAATTTGCCGAGCACGAATATGCGTTCAAACTCTAAGCACCTCTGCTGTGTTGGAGCTATCCCGATTCAAATTTAACACTATTGGGATAAATTTGTAGAGTTCTGTTCAACCCCTCTACCCCTCCTAACCAAGAATGAGCCTCAACAATACTGCAGGATAAATTCCCAGTACCATCCTCAAACCCACCCCCCCCCCTGAACCCTCCGCCACAATCACCCAAACCACACAATATCCCAGTTTTGCAGTACAGCAAAACCCCGGATATAGACATTATTCAAATTGGTTCGAAATTACCCAAGTGCTGTTCAAAAGTGGATTGTGTGTAGTGAGGGGGCTGGAGCTACCCGAATGGCACTACACCCCGAATAGAATTACACTGTTTTGAAGGTGGATTGTATATTAGTAGGGAATGACTTTAAAAAATAATAATAATAGTGTCATATGAAAAGGACTGAGTATACCTCAAATTAATTTTCTCTTTATTGTTAGTCTATTAGTCAGAAATACACCTTTTTGAAGGTCAATGTGTAGATAGAGTACAGCCTTGAAAGGATGTTTAATAATGTTGAATGTATATGCAGGTATGAGTAAAACTCTAATTGATTATTAACCACTAGTAGTCCACCCGTACTTTGCAACGGGATGTTCAAATTGATTTATCGATTTCAACCACCAATGCCAATACTATTCCAGAAAGGGATTTAGGAGCTGTAATACTGATACGGAACAAATGTGTTGTTTTGGTTTTGACTTGAATCATGTATCGGCTGTTTTATGAGCTTCCTGCATCAAAATATGAAGCATGTTATAAACAGACATTCCTAACTTGCTGTCGCCATAAACATAATCTCCAAGACGTAAACTACAAAAAAAATCAATAATGGCATGAATAATGATGAATCATCATTATGTAGGACGTTATTTTTATGCAACCGGGGGTTGGACTTTTAGTGGCTTTTCTAGACATGAGTCTAGAATCTCTGTAATATTATGAAACGCAAGTAGAAAAATAACATATTTCTGCGCTGCCCAGTGTCAATAGTACTTCCGATTAAATTGATAAAAGGTACTTTTAGTTTACTCTACTCTTCTTCCCACTTCCCACTGTCATCTTAATGTTCCAGACAACATTATCAGTGTAACTGTGTAAATAGAGACTTCTAGAAACTTATGGAGATTTCGAGTGTTTCCTTGAATGTTACAAGAACTTATAAAAGCGGGTGTTCTTGTAAACAGATTAGTGTGATGTTAACGTTTGAATTGTGAAAAAGTGACATAGTAGAAAAGTAAATGCGTTTGGCTTTTATTGGTTGGGACACCCCTACAGGTAGTACACGCAGGAGCGATGTTATTGAAAACATGGTGGACCTGCAACTTTAGATGGGTTCCAAACTACAGGCAAGTTATTATACAGCCCAGAAAAGAGTATTTTTTGCTAGCCAATCCAATCGATCACCCTTACAGAGAGGACCCAGGAGAGCGTTGCTTATCTAATCTGATTGAACAGATATCTGCTACTGATCACTTTTCCTGACAGTGGCAGTATATTATTTAGACTTCCTTTACAGTGTACACTAACGTGGTGCTGTTCCAATGAATGGTGATAACAAAATACACATATTAAATACAGTGACAGACTGTGCTTCATAAGTGTTCCATTTCTTTATTGAGTGTTAAACTGAGGTTTTCTGGACATTTTTTCCACAACATTCAACAGTTTATTGGATAGTTATTTATTAAATTATCGATCGGCCTACTGACAGTTAGTAATTAGTTTTTGTACAGTGATATCATTCATCATGAATTGGAAGTTATTGATATATTTGTTTCTTATTGGATTTTCCTGTATGATAAAACTGATTAGTGAGTATTGCAAGCAATTTGTGTAAATAAAATGTTATTTTCAATCGTTGCCAGCATTATTTTATTGATAAAAGCCATAACAATACGATGTGAAGAGATACAAAATTTCCTATAAACCCCCACCTATTTCATAATTCAATGCATGCTTTTAAAATTATAACAAAAATCCTTGCTTCTTGCCGTTGACTGGTATTAATAAAATCTATTAATCAATTGAAGAAGAGACTCCACTCATTCTATTAATAAACATGGCTACCCATGTAAATTAAATTCCGCCATCATGAAGATGTTCTGCATAGTTCATGACAGATCGTTTCCGTGTCCATGAAAGCTATTGCATGATGGTAATTATTAATTGACACAGCTGGCTGGAAGCACGGGCAAGGCGAGGCTGTACGGTTTAATTGCATTCCATTATTAAACGGTACAAAGAGGAAAACAATCGATTAATGGTTCGGCTCCGCTGATGAAATAACACGATTGGACGCGTTCATCAGCTGCAACGCAAAATAAACGTCGTTTCTGACCAAAAGCGTAACACGGTTAACAGGCAGCACGTGCTTTATTTAAATAAACTGATACAATGGAGAATTCAAGGACACGATGAATTAAAATAATAGTTATTATTAACATCAATTCTGCTAATAGGCATAAGCATCATCCAACAAAGGTGCATACCAAGCTCTCTACTAACCTTATCATTCAACTGCTTTTGTTTCTAAAAACATCATAATATTTTCTTCCCAATTCACAACAAATTTATATTGGCAGCTCTTCAAAAAAAGGTTTATTTTTTTTCTTGTAGAACTGGTCTCATAATAATTATATCTTGCAATATTTTCTATTTTTTTCCAATTCGACGATTTAAAATAATCTAAAATAAGATTTCAACACAATCAAAAATAGAAACGTCAACGCTTGCACTGTAAAAAATTATACGATTGGTTCAAGCTGCAGCCTTTGTAATAATAATCTACAAGTTTTATTTCGATGTGCGAAGTTTTTTAATGATATTATATAATACAAAGTTCCCGTTTGAATAATATCTATACATATAAAGCGATTTCCCATGAATTTTCTCGAGGTATTGTCTGTACTGGAAATAGTTTAGAAAAAATTTCAATGATTTTCTCTGAATTTCCATGTAGTATTTACTGATCTGAAAATAAATGGTGAGAATTTTCACAGTGTGACTGAGATAATTGAGTCGAGTGAAGCGTACAATAACAATTATTATGGGTTTTCGTGATTTTCACAGTTTACAGGTCACTTGGCTTGTTCAATCCTGGAAAAATATTAATTGAGGAAAAGCTGGATAAAAATTAACCTGTCTATTTACTTGAAACGACGCAATGAGATTCTAGTGACATTGAGTGTGTATGCATTGGAGAGGAAACGCCTAACACTGAAAGGAAATCCGCTCTCGTATCAATAGCTCTCTAAGTCAATTAATTATACTGAGAAGAGAAATTCGAAAAGAGTACGTAGAAAAGGAGAATAAGGAGAATCGAATAACTCGTTCAAATAGAAAAAGGGATGTTAGAAGAACTGATACCTAACAAAGTGATGCAGAATGAGAACACAAAATAGAACTGTGATAGGGAGAGCAAACAAAACGAAGAAAAATAATGAGAAGGAGGAGAAAAAGATTCAAAGGAAGAGAAAGAGAAAAATGAGAAGGAAGAAGGCGGAGAAGAAGAAGGAGAAGAAGAAAAAGGAGAAGGAGAAGGAGGGTGAGCAGGTGGAGAAGGAGGGTGAGCAGGTGGTGAAGGAGATAAAGAGGATGAAGGAGAAGAAGAAGGAGGAGGAAAAGGAAAAAAGGAGAGGGAGGAGAAGGAGGAGAAGGTGGAGAAGGTGGAGAAGGAGGAGAAGGAGGAGAAGGAGGAGAAGGAGGAGAAGGAGGAGAAGGAGGAGAAGGAGGAGAAGGAGAAGGAGGAGGACAAGAAGCAGAAAGAAGAGAAAAAGAAGTAGATGGAGGAGAAAAATAAAAAGGGAAAGAAGGAGAAGGAAGACGAAGAAGGAGGAGGGAAAGGAAAAGACCAGTAAGAAAAAGTAGAAAGAGAAGTAGAAGAACAAGGAGATGAAAAAGAATAAAGAGTGAAGAATAAATGATGTGTTTGGGAAAAGGAGAAAAAACAAGAAGGAGATTATGAGAAGAGAAGAGGAAGAAGAGAAGGATTAAAATGAGATTATGAAGAGGAACAGGAGGAAGAGAAGAAAAAAGAGAAGAAAAGAAAAAAAAGGAAAAGCGAAAAAATGATGATAGAAATAATAAGAAACAGAATGAGGAGTAGAAAACAAATTTGAGGGTGGAAAAGGATATGAGGAAAAAAAAAAGGAAGATGGAGATACTGGTGATGGAGAGGATAAGGAACTGGAGGAGGAGGATGAGAAGAAGAACAAGGAGAAGGAGAAATATATTAATTAGCATGAGTGGAAAGGGAATTTTGTGCATGGAAAAAGAGACTAGAAAGAAACAATGAGGAGAAGAAGAATATGAAGGAAAAGGAGAAGAACAAGATATGAAGGGAAGAGAAAAAGAGAAATAATAAGAGGAAAAGAGAAGGAGAAAAAGTAGTAAGTTCAATTATTTTCCCAATTTCTATAATTGGATGTTTGAGAAACAATGAACCAACAGAGTTAGGGTCAAAATTAAGGACAATAAAACGTTGAGAACAAAGAGTGTTCTCCAAAAGCAAATTAGAATTTTTAGATTGATTCCTGATATTGAGAAAATCGTGCATCCGGTTGTATGGATTTTCCTAGAATTTTCCGTGTTGGATGAGATTTACTGAGATTAAATTAGATTTGATTGTTTATCTCTCAAGGCAATACGTATCACACAGTAGTTGGGAAATCAACTTTTTTTTAACTTACAGAAAAGGCATCCAGTGAGCATATATCAGGCGAATATCCTTTCATTACTAAAAAAGAAGGAGAGTTCATAAAGCGTGAATTGATCGACTCAAAAATTGGTTCAGGAATGCCTTGAAGCTTAAATCTTTTTAATTAATGCCATTATTATGACGAACTCCAGTAAAGATAAGGTGGAAGTGACAAGCGGAACTATAGACTACGTGGAAGAATACGAATATCTGGGTCAATTGCTTTCGTTTGGAAATCGTACAGCGAAGGAGGTGAACCAGCGAATCAGCATGGGATGGAGGAAATACTGGTTGCTGAAGAAAATACTCAAAGGAAATTTCTCAAACGAAATGAAAGCCAAATTCCTTGGAAAATGTATCTACCCTTCGCTACTCTACGGTGCACAGACGTGGTCACTAACAACTCAACTGGACAGAACATTATAAACAACACAGACAAAGATGTCAAGAAGCATTCTCGGGCTGCGTCTTCATCAGAGGGTCAGGAACGCAGAAATTTTGAGACTGATGAAAGCTAAATATTTGCAAAAAGAAGCACATCTGATGAAGTCACGTGGCGAGGATGGCAGACGAGAGATGGGCGAAGATCTGCACCGAGTGGATACCACGTGACAGGACAAGAGGAAGGGGACGTCCAGCCTTGCGGTGGCGAGACGAAATAACACAGAGAGTGGGAGACGTCTGGCTTACCACAGCAAGAAACAGAAGAAGATGGAGCAAAATTGTTGAAAAATTATAAAAAGGGAAAATAGAAAAGAGTTTTTGTTTGTAAATAGATTCAATTGAAGGTTGCCAACACTTTTAACCTCATATGAGAGGCTTTTGTTCTGTGAAGAATGATGATAAAGCTTCATTTATTTATTTATTCATTTATTTATCGGTACATAACAACGGTACAAAGAAACTCTCTCTCTTTCTCTCTCTCTCTCGGACCTCCTCTTAAAAGGAGTGACGTCATGCGTCATGCACTAAAAAGGAAAGGACTCGACCGATGATTTAATCATGAGTTACATAATTGGGATGAATGTGCAAATGCCCGCAACTGAAAAATGAGAGTTCCAGCAATTTGGTGAACATGGTTGACTGTAAACTTGAGTGGCAGCCGCATACAGAATTCATTTGTAGGAAACTTAAGTTTTTAACTTTTCTATTCTATAAAACTCGTGAAATATTGAAGTATTGTTATGAAATTCTGAGAAAAAGAGACAAATATAATCATTGTTGTGTCAATAATTACTTCTGTTGAAAGTTTTGTTTACTCCCCCTGTTCTCTGCTCGCCTTGCAGTCCATCCAGAATGTTCTAGAATGGATTTTTATAGAAAAATAGAGAACTATCTGGTGTTCCCTGGAATGTCCAAAGGCTTATATAAAGTGGGAGCTCTTGTGAACATCAGTCAGTTCATAAATTGTTCAAACTTCGTTGACAGGACAAATGGCAGTTATACCCAGTGGCTCCGTTCCGTTCATAGAAACTGTATTACCAGTGAGCGTTACTACAGACTGTGCTATACGAACGTTCAATGTGTTAGTGATAAACGCTGTATATTGTGACAGATTCAAACCTCTTTAACCGTTTATACAGTGACAGACTGTGCTTTGTGAATGTTTAAACTGTAATGTTTTTGATGGTCTTCTTGAATTATTGAACAGTTTATTAAACAGTTATTTGTTGAATATTTGATCGGCCTATTCACAGTTAGTGATTAATTCTGAAACAGGATGGGAAAGCAGATGATTAACTGGATTATAATTATGGGAATTTTTCTTTGACAATTCAGTAGAGTATTATATCTTGTTATTTTCTCTCACCCTTCCTCTATTATTTGACATTAACTTTATTCAATCTGAGAATTTATACTCCCACCCGCAGACAGAAGTTTCTTTTGCTGGCTGGTGCCAATCGTATTTGATTTTAAATATTACATTTCAATCTCAGATTCATGGATTGGATAAAGATTTGCATTCACGTTTAGTTATAGCTTAATAATAAGCTTTGATTATTTTGAAAATTTATATATTTTACATTTCTACTATTCAGTATTATTTACAATATGTTGTACGTACATATTGTATGAATTGACAAAAAAATCTGATTTCTAATTTCAAAAATCATAAACCAAAATATATTATTTTTCGCATATTTAAATTATTATATAATCATCGGCTATACATGAGAATAAACAATCACACCATTTTCAAAAATTACATATATAGGCTATAATATATGACATTGACATCCAAAGTAGACCGATAAATCAGGTTACCCCAAGGTTTAGTACCTGTTTTGGGTCAACCATCAAGTCAAATTTAAACAATCAGAGAGAGATGACCATTTGGCCGATTTGCACTGCAATTAGCTTACGTTAAAAAATAATACATTTAGGTTAAATATCTATCTAAGCAAAAGATACACTATATCCTTCCAAATCAAAAAACTAAAATATAGAAGAAGAGAAATTTCAATCAACGCAAAGTTTTGAAGAGTGATTCAACATCATCACAATTCAATAAAAAACTTACACTTTTCATGAACAGAGACATTATTTTCATTAGGTACTCTTATCTGGAGGTATTGAAAAATTTAGGGGCCTAAAAATGAATAGAAATTCTTAAAAGCTGTTTTCCTTGGCCTTGGAATCAATCAATTTCTAAAAGAATAATTTAATTCATGGTAGTTTATAATTTATTATGGAATTCTATCTATGAGGTTCATTCTGTTTATCGATACCAGAATCGATATTCTGCTAATTGTTGGAGAATTCTGAATCTACCTTATTTATTCCTATAATGAAACAGACACAGTAGACAATACATTGAGGCGCACAATATAATTTTTGCGTGAGTTTGAGAGAGATAGATGAAGAGAGGGAGTGAGAGAGAGAATAGAGAGAGAGAGAGATACAGATTCAGATTCAGATAGCTTTATTCGAGTAAAAGTACAATTCATATGACTTCTCACTATTACCTTACAATGAATGACATCACCTAAATTCATGGAAGATAGATACAAATAATAGATGCAAGACGATATGTTACTATTACACTGTTTTGTAAGTTAGATTACTGACATCAATAAGAATATTTGCATAATAAATGAATATTGTAATATCAAGGTGATGCATTTACACAAAAGGGCGGAGTTAGGGCAAAGTAGCCCTATCTTACACTAAACCTATTGAGAGAGAGAGAGAGAGAGAGAGATAGTGTGAGCGAGTGAGTGATCCTTTCTAATCACAAGCTTCCACAAACATTGAATCGCACTTGATGAATCAAAAAATTACGAATTTCCAATAAAAGATTCTAATTTTGAAGAATGATAAAGCAAGAAGTTTTGAAATTCACCTACAGACACGTCAAGAGGCCACTCTTATGAATTTTATTCTAATCAGATAGATTTCAACTAGCGAAATGAGTATGCAAAATAGAACGGAAGGGAAGAGGAGAAAAAGAAGAAGAAGATAAGGAAGAAGAATAGAAGGATGATGAGATGATGGTGAAAAGAAAGGATAAGAAGAAGAGGAAGAAGAAGAAGAAGAAAGAAAAGGCGAAGAAGAAAATCAGGTTGAGAAATATAAGATA
>OX418216.1:148346833-148408899 GCA_948455865.1 Conomelus anceps
GACATTAAGGATTTGAATGGTGAATAAATTGCTTATGGAGTTGATGAATGATGGAGTGAATGATGAAAGTTGTCATGCAGTTCTCCTAGGGTTGAACAGACTCAGTCATTTTCTCAAAAATATATTTTCTCAATGCCAAGATAAAGCCCGCTCGACTCTCAAAGGATCTAATAGAATTGGGAAGTGCATTCCAAGCACGACAGGCGCTAACAAGGAAAGATTTAGTATAAATGGTAGTTTGGTGATTCAGTATCCTTAGAGTTCTAGTGTGTGAAACATCTATCCTCCTACCTTTGGAAGCAAATTTGAAATCATTTTTGAAATAGTTCGGTTTGCCATATTTTAAAATATCTCTAACAAGTTTGATTATTCGAAAAAATCTCTGTTCGGGTAGTTTTAAAGTTGTGCTAGCAATGTGGGTTTGAGTGGTCCGTTCATGACGTTCAAGAGAGTAAACAAACCGTAATTTTGGCAGCGCTGCAGTTTATCATTTAGAGTGACTTGCATGTCATTTAGTACAGAATTGCAATCCATCAAGTGTGGGAAGATCAGAGATTTAACCAATAATAATCTAATGTTTCTAGGAAGAATATCTTGCAATTTCTTCAATGAATGCATGGCTGAAAAGACCTTTTTACATGTTTTATTGACTTGTTCTGACCAGTTAAGAGTTTTATTCATGATAATACCTAGGTTTTTGACTGAGCTGCAGTAGGGAATTTCATTACCATCAACAGTAATTTTGTGGATTGAGTTCAAGTCAATGCTGTTTACTAAGCAGTTTGTTTAGCAATGCTGTTTCTCAAGCAATGCTGTTTACTGAAGATGGAGAGAGAGAGAGAGAGAGAGAGAGAAGAGAGTGAAAGAGATGATTGAGAGAGAGAGAGAGAGAGTTTGTGTGAGAGATGGATGGAGTTGGAGAGTGCGGTCCACCCTCTGGTGATAAATGACGCCAGGAAACACTGGATAGTACTGGATTGTAACTAGTAACATAGTAACTTGTCAGGCAATATGTCCTTATGGGGTTATCCTCCCAAGGACCGGGCATTTTTTTCAGCTGGAATCGAAAATATTTTCTTTTAGAAGTACAACAAGCTCACTTCCATTCAAATCGAAAATTATGCCCACAAGTGACTTTACATATAATGTTGTAATTACCATTGGAGTTGAGAATGTTACAGAGGAACAGTGAGATTCGAACAAAATTAAAAGTCTATTTTAAGAGAATAAATGATTTAGTTTAAGCTAAAAAAAAAAAAATTATTTATTAATGAAGGTTAGAGTTGTTCAATAAAAAATAAGAAACACATTATGATGTAGAAAATAGGAGTGTCAAGTGAGTATTAAAGTGTATCCCAGAATGATAAGTGTCAATGAGTGAAGAGCGATACCATATTGATTGGTTGTTTAAGTGACTTGATTTTTTACGGTGCAATAGACAATAGACAGATCAATGGATTACAAAGAAAATATAATGGGCTATATACAGTTATATAGATTACGAAAAGGAATCTATTGTTATTCATTGTTGAATTTGATTGTAATATAATGTCTTAATAAAATATCCCTCAAATAGCTTACAGCTAGAGGGATACTATTGCATTGTGTAATGTTCAAATAAAATCATGCAAACATGCGTTTCCTTACGATCCTAAAAAAAAAAAAATACCTTAGTTGGGGTGATAATCCACCAGGGCTGCGCTGATCACAGTTTCGTCTCTTCAAAAAGTGAGTGAAATGAAGTAAACTCTTTACTAGAGCTTTAATCGATTGAAAACCTCACAATACATTAAACAACTAGATTATCTTGAACTTAGCATAAAAACTTTGTAACTATGACAACTTAATGTCGCCAGGCAGCTGACAACATCATATCAGAGAGAAGACAATGAGCCTTGTGAGGAGATGAGTGTTGTGAATCATAAGGATTGGTCCATTTAAATTTTACAGAAAATAATTAAATATTGTGTTTTAATGGTAACTTGTGAGACTGCAAACTGGCAACAGTGCATGCATCGTTGTCAAGTTGTAATCATAATAATATGCGAATTGGTGCTAATTACTTGGAGTCTCCTCTCCTCGTACTTTCATCATCAATTCTGTGATAGTGACTTGTGAGATTTGAAGTTATGTTGGTGTTGGTATCATAGGCGTAAGAAGAGGGGGTTATTGGGGACAAACATTGCTTGGAAATTTTTTTTTTATTAAAAACAATTATTTGAAAAACTAGAAATTTGAAAGATCATTTATTTAATTAGAAGCTGGGGTGAAGGAACCAGTAGCTGTCACCTTAGTGAGTCAATACATGAATACTATGTGAAACATAGAGCTATTTTTTATTGTATGGATCAATAAAAATTTGTTTACAATCTTTATTCTTCTTCGGAGGATGAAGCCCACATAGGTCTGAGACTGAGTAATGAATTGGATGATGGTAACTGATGAGTTGGACATACAGTTTGAGGTGGGTACCGAACCACCGGGAAGTCAGGTTTGTCTACCACTTCCCAAAACATTTATTCACGTGTTTTAAAGGGCCAAATGACATTTGAATCAATTTGGATCCAAATTTGAACTTAAAATTTTGATTTTAGAATCACTTGCAATAGCTGACACCCCCTATTTTTGGTCACCTCCAGTAGCTGACATCTTGACACCAGTAGCTGGCATACGTGTCAGGAAAGGAATGAGCTCATTTGTGAGAGAAAAAGAGAGAAAAAAATAGTGAGAGAAAAAGGGGGAGTGATAGATGAAGTCTGAGATAAAGTGGGAGATTGACAGAGAGGGTTAGTGGGAAAAAGAGTGTGAGAGAGTGTGAGACAGAAAGAAAGTAGGAGTAAGAGAGAGAAGGATAGTGTGAGAAAGAGAGAGAACAGTGAGATAATGAGATTGAGCACGACAGAAAAAGAGAGAGCGTGAGAGAGAGATAATGTGAGACAGAGTTTGAGAAAGTGTGGGAGTGAGAGAAAGTGAGTAAGCATGAGAGCGAAAGATAGTGTGAGAGAGTGGGTGACAGAGTGAGAGAGAATGAGAGTGAGAGGACGTGAAATTGAGAAAAGAAGAGAGTAAAAGCTAGGGATTGTGACAGAGGACAGAGAGAGAGAGAGAGAGAGAGTGATTGAGTGAACGAGTGATGTGACGAAGAGATGGGGAAAGAAGAAACAGAAGTAGAGTAAGGCGGTGAATGAGTAAAAGAGTATGAGAGATTGTGAGAGAGAGTGAGAAAGAAAGAGAGGGAATTAGTGAGTGTGTCAAGAAGCTTATCTTGAAGTGCGGATACGTTAAAACCTTTTTAAAGCTTTCATGTTTTCAACTGCAAAGCTGGAAAGGTTCATCCGCTTAAATTGTTGTTTATTTAGGAGAAGAATTATTCAAAGAGAAAATTATAAGCAAGGAGGTGTTTTGCATAGAGTTTCTAATACTTCTTGTGGTCAAAGACCACACAAAGTAATTTCTTGAATGATTTGTCCATTGTTATTCTCACCAGAATACTGAAAAAAGTGAATATGAACTTAGGCAATGCTTCGTTACGGAACCCAAAATGGCGGAAGCTAACCCACCAATCTATACAAGTTGGGAACTTTCGCGCCTTCATTATTGTAATTCGGATGGGCTATATGTAAATTTACTTCTCGGAGTATGAAAAGCAAGTTAGTGAGTTGAAAATAGAATAAAACGGATTTAAGTTCGGTACCTACAATATTTTTTTGTAAATATTTAAACAATATTCAAAAATTGCCCTAAAAACACTATTTTGAAAGTTTTATGTGATCAACTTGATGGATTATTGTATAATAAACTTATAGTGTTTCCCAACACAACTTGAAAAAACTCAATTTTGAACAAAAAATGGTCGAATAACCAAATAGCTTGAAACACACTTTGACTTGAAAAATCGACTTTCAATGAATCAGAATACTTTCAACAATCAGAACACAGAATTTGCAAAATTTGCCATTAGTAAGTCCTGATTTTATTGAGCTCGGAGGTGTCTTTTCAACTATAAGGTTATTCATTCCAACTTCTTTGTTCAGGATAGCGTAGCATTCTTTTTGAGTTTTTTTTTTCATGGTAATGTGTGAATCGTAGTATTCTTGTTCGCTTCTGTAGTTTTATTTCTATTTTGTTTATTTTTGATCTAGTTTGCTTTTTTTGTTTAGTATTTATTCTTCAACCGAACAGATTTTGTAACCTTTGGAGCTAATAGAATGATATTGTGTTATTGTATTGTTCTGTAGTGGAAATAAAATTGAATTTGATCAAATAGTTTACAAGTTTACCTTCATTCTGTATACAAATATAAAATTTATAAAGAATGTACATCAAAATAGTATAGAAAAAATTTGTATTTCTATTCATTTTCCTCTATCATTTCAAATCATATTCGTATTGTTCGCCTATTGGTGTGTCTGAGGTATTTCTATTATTATAGTACACATTGTCAATATTTAAAGGTTTCCCAACCACTAATACCTTGGAAAAACTTGAGCAATACGATTGTATTCAGGAAGAAATGACCGACTTTCCCGACAAAAAAATTATTCTTGCAGTCCTAATACTCTTTTCACAAGTTTTCCTATAAAAGAAAATGTCTCAAGCCTGCTTCTTTCAAATCAGTTTTCCCTCTTTTCACCGTCAATCGTTAGAGAAGTTCTGTGAAAAGTTTTCTATCCCTCGTTAGCCAATAATATCGTCGGAGACAAGAGCGCGGGAAATTTGAAAACAAAATGAGTTTTGCTTTTATTTCTAAGGCAGGCCGCCATATTGAAATTACAGTATTACCAAGTGCTTCGATTCTGCACTCAAGACAAAGCGCAGTTCTATGTCGTAATGTTAAAGTAGTATTGTAATCTTGTCTGGAAAGTTGAAATGTTGCAAAAGAAGCTGAACTTTTGTGTTAGGTAAGGTTTTTGGTCATAATTTTTACTTGAAGCTTCGTGTGTTGGAAGTTGTTAAGGTATTAAGGTATGTCATGAGAAAAACGTTTTGTCAATTATTTTGAGGGGCTCAAAGTTGAAATTTTTGGACTTTCGGGGGCAATTGATTCCCCCTACAAGTTCTTTTGAACTTTTGGTGACATTTTACTAAGAGACTCTCAAAGAATAGAGTGACATATTTCTTATTCCGATCAAATATTTATTTTTTTAGTCATACATTTTTGAAAAACACAAAACTTTTAGAGGTTTTGGAAAAATCTATCTTGATAAAACTGAATGTTTAATTGATACAACAAATATGTTATTTAACTCTCAAAAGCATTTCACAATTAATGAAAAAAAATCTCCGAAAGATTAAATTAACTTATAGGAGAGATCAATTATTGTCCTCAAACCCTAAAATAGTTGAACTAAAAGACTACAAAGTTTTCAAGAGAAATACAAATGAATTCATTACGATTCGTTGATTTTTACTGTATTTTCAATCACAAAGCAATAATAGAACACAATTCTATTCATTTGGATATTTCTCTTAATTTCTTGGATGATCTACTCTTATGGTTTTATTTGGAAGTATTTGCAACTCTGCTATTCTCAGCTGCCGGACGAAAGCCCATACAGAGAATGGATAAGAATAGATTATTATAATTGAGACGAGACTGGTTTATTCGGTAGGAGAGTGTATTGGAGGGTTCGAGAAAGTTTTAGAGTGAGAGGGATGATGACAGAGAATGTGAGAGAGAGAGTGTGTGTGTGAGAGAGAGAGAATGAGTGACGGAGATAGTGATAGAGAGAGAATGAAAGAGGGCGAGAGAGCATGAGAGAGGAAGATAAAAAAAGAGAGAGAGTGAGAGTGGGAATGAGAGAGTAGATTCACTGACAATGGAGATAGTTTTGCCAACAATATTCGTGGTAAAAGCGGACAGGTGCTACTGACGTACAGACAATTGGTCAGATTTATGAGAGACGCTGTCATTGGCTGATGAGTGTTTCTGAAAGGCTAACAGTGATTGGATGCCAGCCATGCTCTGCTCATCAGTGTGTAACGCATGCTGATGGTTTTGCTTCGGCTCTGATTGACGAACTGAATGCTGAATTGGACTCTCTGCATACTGCATTACCTGAACGCCCAACCTGACCTACGTCATGAGCATAGATTATAGTGTCGATCTGAGCAGAGTATATGAATTAACATCTCCCATACTGAAACGATGGAATAGAGAAAAATAGTATATTACGTTACAAGTGAGGAAAATCGTGTTTACCGTTCGAGTATGATAAGTAAACGCACAAGACGAAGTCGAGTGCGGTGTTATACGACTACGGTAAGCATCTTCCCGGACGAGTTACGTACGATATTTTTTGTCACAATAGTCTTTAATATAAAAAAAGATCAACTTTGAGCAAGAACAACAAGCATCAACGAACATAAACTCAAAGGCCATCACAGCAGTAAAATATTAAAAATACTTCTGAGATTAGCTGTTTTTCTAAATTCTTGATCAGCTGGAATGCGGTAATAGTATATTACGTTACTAGGCTGGAAAGAGACGTTTTGCCGGTCGAGCATATGATAGTTTATAGTTCACGCAGAAACGTGAATATGCGAGAACCGGCAAAAGTTTACAGCCATGTAATGTACGATATTTTTTGTTAAACTTGATAGAAAGGCATGATCCAATCAGCTGGATAATAATTGTGCGAGACATTCAAAAGTATTCAAGACAATTATTGAATTAGCTGCTTTATTTAGATTCAGAATTTGATGGGCGAATTCCCATATTTATATAAACCATAATAATATTATCTAATATTATCCAGCTGATTGCACTAGGCTATCATTATTTTGGTTTATATCTGGGAATTCGCCCATCAAATTCTGAATCTAAATAAAGCAGCTGATTCACTTGTCTTGAATACTTTTGAATGTCTAGCATATTATCCAGCTGATTGGAGCATGCCTTTTTATCAAGTGTAACAAAAAATATTGTACATTACACGGCTGTAAACTTTTGCCGGTTCTCGCATATTCACGTTTCTGCGTGAACTATAAACTATCATGCTCGACCGGCAAAACGTCTCTTTCCAGCCTAGTAACGTAATATGCTATTGCCGCACGCCATATGTTTTTTCCTATCTTGTACGGCTATAAGGCCCTATTTGTCAGCTGATTTTTCCGATCTAGTACGGAAAAGAGGCACTTTCCATACGTGACAAATCTATTGAAAGTAGCTACTTTCTATCAAGTGTAACGAAAAATCCATTAACACACTGAAAAAAGATGCAGTAGTGAAAATCAGCTATTCTCTCTCTAAACAGACGTTTACCGAATCGATTCAATGCTCAGTAAAGTGGTGAATATGTACGAGTATGACAAAATAATGATTTATGCAACGATTGTATTTTGCCCTAAAGGATCAAATTAAATGTAGGTTTCAAAATGATCAATGAAAGAGCTCTAAACATCTTCCATATTGCTTAACTCATTTATCTATTTATCCACATACAAGAGCTCACAGAGTAATTAAGTCAGACTCTCAATGACACAATAAAGATAAATTTCACAACCAAAAACATAAAAAACTTTGAGTAATCAGAAATTAGAAAGAAGTGGAGATAATGATCAGAGAAATAGAAGAAAAGATCAATATATAGATAACTTCAAGGCCAAAACAATCATTACATCCCAAGTAGCAAAATAATATTGTCCCAATATTGGCACAACATTTAGTAACATTGTAGAAAATATTCTCATGGCAATGTTGTAGCAATATTGGTGTAATATTTCCGTAATATCTGTAAATATACACAGTAAAATATTGTTCAGCAATATTTTGATAATATTCTTAAAACATTAATAAAATTAGGGGACTTTCGGGAAAATGTACATTTAAATGTGTACTATAAATGTTGGCATATACTGCAAACACTTAGGGCTTATACATAAATTCTTTCGCCCCTCTTCGGTTTTTTTTGTGTTCGTTGTCTGGACTAGATAATTATGCTTGGCAGCAAATTTGTTGTCATGTGTTCACATCACATCCTTTCGACGCCAAACAACGCCATTACTGAATTACGTTGCACTATCTGTCATTGAGAGTTCATCAATGTCCTAGCAATTTTCAACAACTTTTAATTTTATGGATAAAATTCATTTGGTGTTCAAGGTAAGTTGTTGTTGTTTTGTTACTTTTTTGTATCATATTCTACTGTAAGATTTTACTATTTAGGTAAGTGTCCCAGTGTTTTTGTTTTAGGTTAGAAAAATATATTAAGTTATTGTTAGAGTTATTAATTAACTCATGAAGCAGACTCAGGGGTTGTATAATAAACTATTTTTCCATGTTATCAACTGTATAAAAAAACTCAAATGTACTGTATTGTATTGGAAGAATAAATTTCAATTTCAATTTCAATTTCAATTTAGTAGAACAAAGGAAATACATTTAAATATAATAATTATTATAGTAGCCTGGACTGTAACAGAATCTAACTTGAAATATTTCGATTTGTAACCTTGTCCTTTTAGCCATATTTCAACCTAGATAGATTACTTTCTTACTTTGCCTCTGAGCCATTAGTCCTACCATAATTAATAAATCAATAGATGTTGGGTTGATGCAAAAATTAAAATAATCCAACTCACGGCTGCAACTTGGTTAGCCCAGTCGCAATCAAAATTGGACAAAATGTAAGAATTTATTCTTCTATACTTAATTTTATATTTTCAAAGTATTTGATCATTTTTCAGTTCACATGTATAGGATTCCGTCTTCTTCGGAGTAGACTGTACCTATTAATGTCATTGCTAAGTACTGGATGTAGTGATAAGCTAGGATGTCATCATTCATCATTTTTTGTTGGCATTAGTTATTTGTAAAATAAGTGCATAAAGTGGTACTCTGCTGCACAAGAGACGTTTAGGCACGAGTCTAACTCTTCTCCCACTTGCCGAGAGGATACAAGGGTGAAATCTATCAGAAGAAAATAGAAACATTTTAGTAATTACGTCACGCTCTGCCCCAGACGCATCATTAAAACAAGATCGCTTTAAACAAGTTTTTTTTCACAGTATATTTTCAGCCCTTATTTCTGAATTCAAACCTAACTAATTACAACTGTATAACCAACTACAAAATTCGATTTCATAGCCTACATTACTCCAAGTTGATAATTGGTATTGATAATAAAGGGTGGCTCGGAACCCACCTAAAACTTTATCAATACACCAATCTCCATCATCCAATTCATTACCCACGCACAGGTCTCAGACCTATGTGGGCTTCATCATAGACCAGGTATTATGTAAGTTGATGGTTCGTATATGGCTTCATCCTCAAAAAAAAAACCTGATTTGAGGCAAGATAGGACCTTTCAGTAGATGTCATGAGTTTATGCAAATCATGCACATTCAAAGAAAGATTATAGTTTTTTATGAAATATTAATTTGAAAATACTGTTTTTAAAGATTTTTTCTAATTGTTTTGTTTTCAGGAAAGCTAAAACAATGACGGTTGAACGGGATGAACTGGTTAATGAGAGTATGGTATCCTTAATCTTAAATGAAACTTTGAATGATTTATAAAATACACTAGGCTATACTTATTATCGATTAATTAAATTCTTATTATCTAACTGTTGTTCTTACTCCAATTAATCCCTGAACCCTAGCTTATGTCACTATATTTAAAAAAAAATAAAGTAATTAAATATTGTTTCAACATTGAGGCAATATTTTATTTTGCTTTTGTCAATATTTTCATAAAACATTATCCCAACATTGGGGCAATATTTTATTTTGCTTTTGTCAATATTTTCCAATATTTTCATAAAACGTTTTCCAAACATTGAGCAATATTGCTACAATATTTTCAAAACAATCTTAGAGGTTTAAAAAAAATATTTTTAAAATATTGACAAACATTTTCAATATATTGTCACAACATTGAGAAAATATTTTTCTCAATATTGGGACAATAATATTTTGCTACTTGGGATACACTATTCTGTTCCAGCCACTAGTAGGATACGTTCAATTCAACTTACAAATGAATCTGATAGCTTGCCCAAAATATAACATAATGTTGTGAACACGGAAAGAAGGATTTACAGCGTTATTGCTTGTGTCAACAAGTCCGATGGTTAAAGTAATTAATTACTCTTCTTTTGACACTTTTATGATATTTACTTAGAATTTGGTAGAATTTCCAATTAGAACCTCATGGAAATTTATCAACTAAATCGAATATTGTGGAATATGCAAGAACGTCTTATTTGTTTATTTATGAATTTTATCGAATTTGGTAGAAAGATACAGATCTTCATAGGTTACGGAAAAATGTATAAAAGAGAGAGACTTTTGTAAAATCAGTTCAGTAGTATTTCGATCTTTCATGCGATAAGTGGCAGTAGTGACAGTTCTCGTGCCCATCAATATGGACAGTGCAATCCCGTTGGCGGTATTACAAACTGTGATAATAAACTTTCGTTGTCTGTAGTGATAATTCTTTTTACAGTTCTATAGTGATAATTCTTTTACCTATTACTGTAATACGGACTTGTGCTACGTAAGTTAATTGTTTTTTTTCGACATTCCTCTTGAATTATTGAACAGTTATTATTTAATATTAGATCGGCCTTTTGACATTCAGTGATTGATTTTCATACAGTAAAATTGAAAACTCTTTTATCAGTTGAACAATATCGATTTATCTGTGTAAGACATTACTGATCAGTGCATGTTGTGGATTATATGTGTTAATAAAGTGCGAGTGATAAATTTAAGTGTTATTTTAGAGGTAGAACTCATGACAATAACTTACAATGAGTGATTGTTGTCGACAGTTCTGATTTTAAATCCAGTTTTCGAAATGTTTAAATCAGCTGATGTGACCAGTGGCGTGACCAGGATTGATCGTGATGGGGGGGGGGGGGGGGTGGGTTACCAGGAGGTCTGGGGGAATGGAATTCCCCGGTTTTTATATTTTTATCATTTTTATAATGATTTTCTGAACATTTTTAAATAATTTTTACTTGGATGTTTCAAATGAAGCAATTGTTAATTCAAATTGAACATATCTCCGATTTTATTTATATATACAATATGCCTTCATACTGTTCCCTGCCGAAAAAACTCTAGCGCTTCGTGTAACAAGAATAAAATGAACAAGAAGGAATGAACAAGATAAAATATAATATTGTGTGACCTGGCTGGCTCAGGTCTGGTGTCAAGAGTTATCAGGTCGCACCTGAATAAGTTCAGGGCCTCTGACGTGACTTAACGACTGTTTTTTAGGCAGCCGGGACCGGCAGCTTAACGTGTCCTCCGAAACACGGGAGTGTCCCGAGGTAAAAACTTTCGGTCAGAACTGGGATCGAACCCGGGACCTTTGGGCTAGCAAACCAGCACTTAACCCACTCGGCTACGGCCACTCCAATGAACAAGAAATGAAAAAAAAAGAGAGGAAAGCAGAGGGAGATGGAAAAAAAATGAAGAGAAGAAGCAGGAGATGAAGAAGAGAAGAAGAAGAAGAAAAAAGAAAAAGAGCATGAGGAGGATAAGAGGAGGAAGAAAAGTAAAAACAGAAAGAAAGAAGGAGGAGAAGACTCAAAAAAAGAAAGAAAAAGAGAATCGAGGAAAAAGAGAAGAGAAAGATGAAGTTGAAGGTGTAGAAAAGAAAGATAAGGGAGAAAAAGGAGAGGTGACTAGAGAAAAGAAGTAGGAAATAGAAAGGAAGACAAAGAAAGAGAACGTGAAGAAGATATATGAGAATTAGAAGGGGTAGATCGAGAAGTAGCGATAGGAGAAAAACAAGTGAAGAAGAACAAGAAGAAGAAGGCGAAGGAAAAAAAACACCAAAAAGAAAAAGGAAAAAGATAGAAGAAGAAGAAGACAAGAGTAAGAGAAGGAAACGAAAGAAAGATGGACGAGGAAGACGATGAAGGGGGAGGAGAAGAAAAAGAAACCGAGAAAACGGTGATGGAAAGGAAGAATAGAGGAAAAGAAAAAGAGAATGAAGAAGAAGAAGAAGAAGAAACAAAAAAAGGAGAAGAATGAGATGAAGAATAAGACGAAGGATAAGATGGAGAATACGATGAAGATTTTTTTTTTTTTTTTTTATTGCTGATGATGCCCACATGAGTCCGTGACTTGTGCGTGAGTAATGAGGTGAATGATTACATATAAATGCCTGACGGTGGAGCGGGATTCGAACCCACGACCACTTGGACGACAGCAAGCTGAAGTTGCGACGCCCCAACCAACTGCGTCAAGCGGCCCGCCAATGAAGATGAAGAAGGAATAATTAATGTGACCTTTCGAGGCACCAATGTGAAAGTGAGCAAGAAGAATAATAAAGAAAGAAGGCAAGATACATTATGTGATTTATAATTAGTGTTAAGTGGGAGAACGCAGTTTGGTACAATTCCAAATAAGCGGACCATGTTGTGACAAGAGAAGGGAATTTATCACTTATGCAGTCACAACAGTGAATAAACTAATCTGATTAATTGTTGAGTCTTAATAATAGAATAGATGAACTACTGCGAACAATGCGCGCAACTGCTGACTACCACAAAAATACATCTGTCCAATTTAGAAAAGAGAGTGAGAATGCCTGTGCGTGTGCATTTGCGTGCTTTTGTGTGTGTGTTAGAGGGAGAAAGAATGAGTTAAATTTTGGTTATAAAGTGAGTAGAAGTGAATTCAAAAAAATCTCCTTGCTCTATATATCTCATAATATATTATCATACGTCAATATTTCCTCTCTGATTTTTATATTATGGCTGCACTGCCAAAATGAAGTGATGAATTGGGCTAAGCAACAACATTTGTAATATTTTTCAATTTGTTATATTAAGAATGAACCAGCTGTGCGTTTTGATTTCAACTAGCCAAAACTAAGTTAGATCCTCTAGTGCAGAGGTTCTCAAACTGTGGTACGTGTACCCCTTGGGGGTTCTCGAAAATTTTCAGGGGGTACGCAAGGCTGGTTAATGAAAAATCAAACCATTTTTTCCGTTTTGCAATCACGCAAGGTTATTATTTAATAATGAAATCTAATAAATTGAATACTTTGTGGTCGAGTTACTAGGAACCAACAAGTGCAATAGGTTTGTATAACTATTTCGTAGAAGTTCAGATAAGGTTAATGTTGGGGACGATTTAAGGTTTTACCTTGAGGAACTATGTTAAGAAGCAAGCTCATCCTTCTCAAGAATTTTTTGTAATAGGTTTCAAATATGTTTCCAAATGTATTGTGTTTTTCATGTAAAAAGGTTTTTTATTTAAACAACCACCCCCCCCCCCACACCCACCAACATCTCCTCGCGGTAACAAGGGGGTACGCTAAATTTTAATTTCTCATTAAGGGGTACAGTCCTTGAAAAAGATTGAGAACCCCTGCTCTAGTGGGAATCTGTTTCACTAGGACCAATAAGAAGCTATATACAAAGTTTCAAGAGTTCAGAATCTTTATTTCAAGTGCTAGGGCACAGACGGACTGAGGCACTATTTTAATACTCTTACCCTGTCGTGTCGGGGTCTGAATGACATATAGAACACAACAGAAACCCGAAATTTTAGTGCCTAACTTTGGGGAAGCTAGGATACAGGAACAGATTAAAAAATTCGCTCATGTCGATTTTAAATTAACGTCAAAGATGATCAATATTCAAAAAAATGATTAGCAACACACAAAATGGAGATAAAGTAATTTTATAAGAAAAAGAAAACTCTGGTGGCTCTGGTAATGCAGTTGGTTGGAGAGCTTGTCTGTAACAAGATTAGGCTCTGGCTGGCTTCGTTTTCTGCAGCCTTGAGTTCGAATCTCATTCAGCCATGGATATTTTTCATTCACCTCATTACCCACGCACAAGTCTACAGACCCATGTGGGCATCATCCGCAATAAAAAAAGGAAGTGAGTAGAAGAATCGGTAAGAGGAAATGGGTCAGATTCAAGTAGTCCGTTGTTCAAGAAACTTGGTCTCCTAACTGTACCCTGCTTATATGTGTATGAAACTACTTCATATGTAAAAGAAGACTGATATAAACCAAAATCTTGACGTACACGATTATAATACACGAAGATGAGCAGAATTTGAGATATAGGTAGGAATTTCTACAGCAAACTACCGCAATTTTTAAAGTCTTAAAAAAGAGAAATATTAAAAAACTAATTGAAAAAATATTTAGTTGATAAAGCTTTTTACAGTGTACAAGTGTTTCTTTCACATCAAATTCAAGCTTCAGCACAACTGATTGATATTGTAATTATTTTAACTAGTATATAAGATTGGTAATATTATATGTATTTAATTGTTGATCTGACTTATCTTATACTCCTTTATCGGGTGTTGATTGATGATTGGTTACGCGGTGAGATCAATGTTCATGCGCTCTTGATGTTCAATCACGATCGCTCAAGACTGCACTTGGATGTGAAACCGTGCTTCAATGACCTGATGTTCTAAGCTTTATTATCACTCACCCGGTGGTTCAGAACCTACCTAAATTATAGGTCCACCATGTTCATCATAACATAGCTCAAACGGCGAGATGTAACTACCCGTAATGGCCTCCCCACCAATGAGAGCCAAACGCTTATTATTATTTATATCGGAGTCTTCAAGACCTAATCTTCAAAAATAAAAAATGAATAAGAAATAAAGCACGATAAATATTGTCAGAATAGTATGAAGCAACGATAACAATGTATTTTCTAGAAGGGAAACATGAAGTCTGATGGTTTTACTTCATGAAGTTAATCATGGAAACATGCAGTTTGTATTTGATAGCCATGTTCCACGCTTCTTCTAATGGCTTGCTTGCCTTGCATGTCTGGAATTCTAATGGAATTTAAGCGTAAATGGTATCCATGGAAACTATTATATGGTAGACGTTCAATGGAAGATTATGGGTGGAGTGGAGCATAATGGAAGGTCAAGGAAATCTTCTGCTACAGAAGCGTCTTCATGCTGGGCTCTGTCGACGAAAATCCAGCGCCGGATAACTAGTGAGCCCTCCGGGCTTGAGAACTCGCTTGCAAACAACTAATTTTGCCAGAGGAAAACTTATTTCTAGCTTGTCCCAGGAGAAGGTAGCAAGAAACGATCGTTTTGTGGATACTGATTAACATAACATTCTAACCAACTTACCAACTGCATAACATTGCCAAGAAGTACGTCAAAAAAAAAATAACGTTGTAAACTATGAAGCGTCACTTGTCAATGGAGGAGAATGGATAAAAAAATAGTTAAAAAAGACCTAGTATTGGCGGGAATAACCAACAAAGAAATTTACAAAAGAAAAAACTTCAGAATAAGACTCAATAAATGGAATGCTATACCAGAGACAAACGCTTCAAGAGTTGGAACAAATTGGAGCGAAGAGAGAAAAGCTGAACTCGCACAAAAAATGAAATGCTGATGGGCAAAAAGAACAAGTCTAGAAAAATAACCAACTTTACTCAGCGTCTTCCAATTCGGGAGTTTTACGTCTAATAATGGTAATATAAATATTATTAATAATAATAATAATAATTTTTAATTTATTCATTAATTATAATTACACGGAACACTATCAAGTAAAGATACAACAGACCACTACTGCTTTCTTTACAAATTTTGAACAAGAAAATACACATTTAAGGTTATATTGAAGTTCAACTAGAAATTTCACTTGAAAGTACAATTACTAATTCTTTTTAAAATAAGAATATTAATTTAAAAGTTCACTTTGGAGACGAAACACTGAAACAATTCAATAGTCCAAGGAAAGAATAATAGTAATAATGATAATAATAATGATTTCCAATAAATAATAATACAGGATTACTAAATCATTTGAAAAACAAAGAAAGAGAATTCTGAGGGAAATATTAGGACCAAAACTTAAAAAAAATGAAGCGCGTTTGACTTCAAATAAAACTCTTCATGATCAGATTGAACAGATCTCAGACAGTATAAATTAAAGGAGAATGAGTTTTTACGGTCACATTTCCAGAATGAATGGAAGTCGACTAACTATAAAAAAATATTCGACTTTGTCAAAAACAGAAAGTATTTGGTTCAAACAAGCTCAACTATAGTTTAATGAATTCAGTATTGAAGAGAATACAATCGAGAACACTGTACATTTCATAAATTTGTTGAAATATGAAAATAGAAGATTCCAAGAACATCCTAAAGCTAGAAGAAGTACTGCAGTATCAGAAGAGAGAAAAAAGACAACATCGGAGAGAATGAAGGAGTACTGGATGTAGCGGAAAGAAGCATCCATAAAAATATAATTGATTCAACGTAAATCAAATTCGATTCAAAGTGGGTAAATCAAAATAAAAAATAATAATAATAATATCTTGTGACCTGGCTGGCTCATGTCTGGTATCAGAGTTATCAGGTCGCACCTGAATACGTTGATAATCATATCACTTGAAAAAATCTCATAGCTAATCTAGCCTACTTTGCTTCATTCAAGAATGTCTACAAAACTCGGAATTAATAAAGAAAAATTTGAGATTTCCAAAAAAAGCCTGTATATGGAAATATGATCGTGAATCACAAAAAATTAACAAGCACCAAATAGTTCAAATCAATATCCTCGATTTTCAACTGTTCTCGTTTCAGCTTCATACAGTTTTTTTTTTTTTTTTTTTCGGAAGATGAAGCCCACATAGGTCTGAGACCTGTGCGTGGGTAATGAATTGGATGATGGTGATTGATGAGTTGGACCTACAATTTTAGGTGGGTTCCGAACCACCAGGAAGTGATTTTACAGCAGAGAACAGAGTCTTTTTTGCTGGGAAATCCAATTGGTCACCCTTACATATACATGCATATGCATATACAAATCACCCTATGCATATACAAATTACATTGATAATGGCACCTATCGATGAACAAATAATATATTTACCACATAAGAAATCGCTGTTATAATATATATATATATATATACACCAGGGCGCATTCTCTATGAAATTAGAATATGCATGGAAACCTGTATTAAGTTATGTCGTATAAAAAAGGTCTTGATCACATTTCTTCGCATATAGCTGATGATTATAAATTCAAAATACTATTTTCAAATCTAACGCAAATTTCATAAGACCTTTATCCAATATGTAGTAGTGTATTGAATGATATAGTAATGAATGTATAAAAAATATCAAGGAGTTGACCTAAGTTATTGTATTTGCCAACAAACTCGATTTGTATTGTCGGGCTGGATTCTTCTCTGCCCTCGATAATTAAAAATAATATTTGAAATCAGTATTTCCTCCTTGGAAATATCGGATGCGGTAGAGCTTCAGGTTTGATCAAGGCGGAAAAATTGGCAGATTCGAATCAAACCATACAAGAAAAGCAATATGCCCCTCAAGTAATCCTTATAATTATTTCTCATAGGCCTTGGAAGGACATATTACTGATTAATTGCAGATTTCCGGTCGTACCTAAATCTTATGCTTGTAGAAAAAAAAAACTGTAACCAATAAATTCAGTATCACCTGTGAAGTGGCCGCTATTATTTGGATAACGCCACTTTATGTGATACACCTTCAGATCCACTAGGGACCGAGTACTGTTTCTACCCTTGCTCAATCTTGAACAGGTAAGTTCAACAATTGAACTCCTGACTCACAAATGAGTGATATAAAATAGTTGAACCAGAGCAATCGTCAAACAGGGTGTAAAACAGAATAATGTAAAAAATAATACTTGAGAAATTTATTGGCACAAAAAAAGAGAATATGTTCCAAGCATGGAACAGAGAATTAAAATTAGTATGAAATTTATTAAAAATGAATGGAGATTGAATTGGTTTATTAAGTTTAAGAAATATTTTTAAAATGTTGTAGAAAGATTTTTTTTTAAATTGAATATAGTTTGCGTGATTTCACCTCACTAAGGGTGTTTTTTGTGCACGAGGATGACGATTCGTGCCTGTACAGTGGTAATTTGAATCTGGAGTCGTCCAGTATGGCTATTTTTCGACGACACTTCTAATACGCGCACAAATGGAAATCCATCAATTTATATGACTTTATATTCACCACTTTGATGCATGGGGTCGACAGAAGGCGATGTGGAATATTGCTGTCCCCTCATTTGGTGGCCATCATGTAGCTCACGATTCAGCTGGGCTTAAGTCGTACTTAGAGATTCACAATGTTTTAAAATAATTTAAAAAATAGACATAGTCGTCGTTAGGAACTCTACATTAAATATTCTGTGGTCCTGCCTGAGAATTTTACATTTTACACTGAATTTGGCAAATTTTAGCCACACAAATTATTGGGCTACTCCCTCTAGACAAATATGGCAGGGACTGTTGGAGTAAGTCAAAACTAAGAACTCGCTAAGCTCGTTCAATAAGGAGTTTGAGATGTAGAGGGAGAGCGAGAAGAAGAAAAAGAAGAATATATTTGAAGAATAATCCCTCCAAAATACAATTTGAACGATTAATGACATTAATTTTTCCATTTAGTGACCCCCCGCACCGTTACACCTACATTTCGACACAGTGATTTTATGATAATAGTTATCAAACGCATGATGACGTTGAATAAAGTCAGAAAAAATAATCATGAAATGTTCAGAAGAAATGAAAATAGTCAACAAAAATAAATCTTCTGGTGCTTTACTTTACATTATTCAACTTATTGATAGAAATACCCATTTCTTTTTCACTATTATGTTATTGGTCAATTTATCTACTAAATAGCTCTACCCTTAGAGGAATTTATTGTAACTCAATAGATCGTGATTACATGTTTCATGTGACGATTACAATGTCTCCTGGGATCGATACCTGTCCCTATAAAACTGATGATAATGCAATACTGATAATAAAACGAATTATCCTTTCAAATAATAATAATTTGATATTTTCTACGACTGGAATTTCTGTAAAGACAATACTTCTCTCTTATTATTCATTTTCTCTTACCTCTTCTATTGCAGTTCAAATAATAGCCTAATAATAATTATCCAGCGTAATAGTAGCAGCCTATAGGAAATAGCTATTTGTGTAACAAGTTCGCAAAGTAGCACTTTGCTGCACGAGAGAAATGCATTTCGCACTAGCCGATGGCGAGTGTGCTATAGTTTTTCGGGTGCAGCAAAAATACTTTAATCTCTGATTACACATCAAATTTCCTCTACAGTTGTCACTGTATTTGTGTTAAAAAGACATGTTTTTAAAAGAAAAACAAAATATCAAAAATGACCACCCAACCACTATTGTCACGTCGGAAATTGGCAAGAATCTAAGAATATTGATAAGAATAATGATTATCCAAGAATATTGTTGAGATGCTAATCAAAATTTCAGCTTCATATCTCTTTTTCAATTTCGTTTTTGTATTTTTATTCAATATTCCATAAGAATTGTAAATGGATACAGTTTGATGAATACAATTTAATATGAAAGAGCATAATATATCGTTAGCTACATAAATATCACCGTCAGTTGATACATGATCAAGTTCAAAGCTTCAATTCGATATTTAAGCACAAATAATCTTAAAATTTTCGAGGAAACGACGTTGATAGGACACCATCATCTCATTAGACAAGAAATAGTTTAAAAGATAGAAATTCCTCATAATATGTTTGATTTCGCTATGATGTTTATCCTCGAGTATTAATTGCTTACTCCACTGTGTAAGCAGGCACCTCTAGACAGATAACCAGAGAATATTGGATGATAATTGTTGATAATCATTCAATTGAAGAATAATTTCACACAGTTATCTATAAAGTAGAAAGAGTTTAAATAACAGATAAAATGAGTTTTCCACTCACCCAAGCATATTTGTAGTGTGACCACGATCCAGAAAACTCGTTGGGAAAGCGAGCCCATTTTCCCGAGATAGAAGTCCACACGAGCACACACAGATACACACACTCTTTTACTTAATACCGTACACACGGAAAACTATTTTCAAAGATTCCCCCTCAGTAATTGCAACAATCACAATTACCTTCGTCCAATGCTTAATTTTCCTGTGAAAACTCTAGCGTGTTTATCTTGTGGAAAATCTGGGAATAAAAACTTTGCCACCTTAGTAAAGTGAAATCTGTATTATTTTTACACGCACTTGGAATCTTCCACAATGTTTTTCCAGGAAGAGAGGGAATAATTTGAAAATAAATACGAGAAAAATGTTTCAAGTTCTTCACAAAACTTTTTTCCGGAAGAGAAAAACGATAATACCTCAAAACATTCACACAAAAAGTTGATTATTTCAATTCGCGGGGTTTCTACTTAATCACTCACTTTGATCCTCGTTTCCCGCAATTTAAAACATAGAAAATTTTCATTCACATAAATAATAATGTTATAATAGACTTTTTCGCTGATCTTCCGTAATTTATTCAGGATATTTCCAGCTCTCGTGATATTTTACTTCTTTCGAATAATATTCGAATATTCTACTTCTTCCGTTATATTACGGCTTTTAAAAAATCAGGAAAGGTTTATAAATTGGCAGTCTGAATAATGAAATTCATATTTCCAAATCACAGGGAATCAGGACTCTCCAGCGACCTTCACTCTTGAAAACAAGGAAAACACAACTACTGAATCCACCGCAATATTCAACTACGCAAAATTATTATTCTAAAAGTTTCTATTGCAGGATTTCTACTTTGTATAAATTCTATTCTATGTAGGCGTTTAAATAGCAATCTCTGGTCAAAATATTCGTTGAAGATCGTTGGTCACTTTTCACAGCAGTCAATTAAACTGAAGATCAATATTTTAAAAGGAGAGTCACCAAGGAAGAAGCTCTATTTTCTATCATCCTCAAGTATTTCCCAACAGGAATTTCCATGGAAAAATCGGTGGTCACTTTTGATGAAAGATAAATTGTTCACAGTAATCAGTCACCTAGAAGAACGTTCTAATGTATTTTCTCTTCCATTAACACTTCTCAATGAGAATTTCAATAAGTCGACAGGTAAAAATAATGTCTGAGCCTGTCAGTGATAACTATTGTTTGAATCTACAAACTAAGACATACAAGATAGTTTCAAGCTGCCAGGAATCTCCTTAAAAGGCGATGATTTCATGGTTTGACCTTGAAATCGTTGATGATTCTACAAAAACACTTGTCTATTTTTATGTTGATTATGTTGCAAGATGTTTTATACAATTATGTCACTGGGAAATTATGTTTCAAGATTTAATAAAAGGATATCTATTATCTGTCTTAGTAAATAGAAGTACACATTATTTTTTGTGATGACTTTGCGTCACACAAAATATGCAATATAATTCGTATGGTAGTGTTCTTTTCAAATGATTTCCACTATGATTTACTGTAATGTTTCAGCATTGTTTCAAACCTCTAGCAAACTTCACTTTAAATTATGAAATTAGTGTTTTTTCAATGATTATCGCTATGATTTGGCACCCAAGTAGTCTGCAGGACAGTTCAGAGATGTTAATGTCCTAGTGTCACGCTCATGACAAAGGGTGGGTCACCCATGGTTCCCCGGTAAATTAATTGACCCGATGACCTTTGTCACGTTTACCGGCCTATGGGACCGTTCTACACGTACCCAAAAACAGACCCGACTTGTCACGGGACAACTTTATGTCGGTTGACAGGAAAAATCCACTTTCCACGTTGCTGTAAAAGCGCTACGTCAATTCGCGAGCATCGTCCAAGTTGTACTGCAGAATGCCGCCTCTCATGGATACGTAACAACGGCGCCAGTATTGAAGCATGCGCACAGTATTCTTCATAAATGGTACAAGATAGACACAGATTTGACACGGTATCAGGTTCAATGATACAGTCTGTATCATTTCCCCCGAAGACGTGAGAAGTTGGATTTTTTTCTTTCAGAAGTGGTGGTGTTCCATTCTGCTGAAAAATGTACTCTTTTCTTCTTCTTATTATTCTTCTCTTTCTTCCTCCCATTCGAGTAGGATGAGTGTAAGATAGGGCTATTTTGCCCTAACTCCGCCCTTTTGTGTAAATGCATCACCTTGATATTACAATTCATTTATTATGCAAATATTCTTATTGATGTCAATAATCTAACTTACAAAACAGTGTGATAGTAACGTATCATCTTGTGACAAATTTTTTATCTATCTTCCATGAATTTAGGTGATTGTAAGGTGATAGTCAGAAGTCATATGAATTGTACTTTTACTCGATGTATATCTATTTCAATGTATATCTGAATCTTCTTCACATTCTTCTTTTGCATCTTGTTCTTATTCCATCTTCTTTTTATTCTTCCTTCTCATCTTCCCAACCTCCTTCTTTAGCAGCTTCTTTTTCCTCTTCCAACCAAATACTAATTCTTCGCCTTCTTCTTCTTCTCCTGAATTCTTCTTCCTTCCCATCTTTTCTTTCTCTTCGTCCCTTCTTCGTTTCTTTCTTCTTTCTCATCATCTCCTTCTTTTCCAACTTCTTGCTCTTTGCCTCTTTCTTTTTTATTTTTTCTTCTTTTCCTCCTTCTCCTGTCTTTTTCTTCTTCTCCATTCCCTTCTTCTTTTTCTCCTCCTTCAACATTTTCCTTTTCTTCTCCTTTTCCTTCTTCTCCAACTACTTCTCTCTTCTCATTTTTTTCGCCTTTTCCCGCTTTAATTCTTTGTTTTTGTTCTTATTTATATTCTTCTCCTACTTCTTCCTCTTTCTCTTTCTCTCTTCCTCCTCCTCCTTCTTCTTTCCCTTTTCCTCCTCCTTCTTCTTCCTGTATTTTTCTGCTAAATTATTCTAGATTTCTTTCTCCTTCTTCTCCACCTTCTTCTTTAGCAGCTTCTTATTTTTCATTCTTTCCTCTTCCAACCAAATACTAATTCTTCGTCTTCTTCTTCTTCTTCTCCTGAATTCTTCTTCTTTCCCATCTTTTCTTTCTCTTCTTCCCTTCTTCGATTCTTTCTTTTTCCTCATCATCTCCTTCTTTTTCAACTTCTTGCTCTTTCTCCCTTCTTCTTATTTTTTCCTCTATTCCTACTTCTCCTGTCTTTTTCTTCTTCTTCCTCTTTTCTCCTTCTAATTTTTACTGTTTCTAGTTCTTTTTCTTCTTCTCCATTCCCTTCTTCTTTTCCTCCTCCTTCATCATTTTCCTTTTCTTTTCCTTTTCCTTCTTCTCCAACTACTTCTCTTTTCTCATTTTTTCGCCTTTTTCCCGCTTTAATTCTGGTTTTTGTTCTTTCTATTTTTCTCCTACTTCTTTCTCTTTCTCTTTTTCTCTTCCTTCTCCCTCTTTCTCTTTTTCTTCTCCTTCTTCATCTTCTTTCCCTTTTCCTCCTCCTTCTTCTTCCTGTATTTTTCTGCTAAATTATTCTTGATTTCTTTCTCCTTCTTCTCTTCTCATGTCTTCTTCATTTCTTCTCTTCTTCTTCTTCTTCTTTTTCTTCATCTCTTCCTCTTCTTCTTCTTCTCCTGTTTCTCTTGCCTTCTCCTCCTCCTACTTCTTTTTCACATTCTTCCTCTTCCTCTTCTTGATCTCAATTTGTTCCCATCCATTTTCGTTTTGCTCTTCTTCTTCCTCGCCCTACTTCATCTTGTTTTTATTTTTCTTCTTCCTCCATTTTCTTCCCACTACTTCGTCCACTTCTTTCCCTTCTTCTCTCTTCCACCCTCGCCTATTATGTTTACGTCATCAAGCCATATTGAATAGAGTTGAATAGAGAGACTAGAAAACAGATTGCAGTACAAAAGCAGCGACGGTGCTTCCATCTTTTGAAGCGCTCAAGCGTTGCTTTTTGAGACCCTTGAACACTTAATTCTCAGTTTCATTTTCTCTTCTTCCTAACAGTTACTTTGTGTGTACATTTGTTCGCCACCTTTTTACCACTACTCCACAATCACGCGAATCCTTTTTCCTATGAACCCTGGGGCAGGAGGTGAATTTGGGGCCCCTTTTCACAAGTGTATTGGGGGCCCCTTCTTTCAAGTGAGACATGGTGCCCCGGGGCAGAAAATAATTTCTGTAGTGTGAAACCCTTTCATTGCAGTCACTCTACACTTTTCTCTCTACCTACGTCTTCTTTTCCCCACTTCTTTTAGTTTTATTTCTTCTTGCTCTTCTTAATTTTTCTTCTCCTTCTCCTTCTTTTTCTCTTTCTTCATCCTTTTTGTTTTTCTTCTTCTTTTCACTCTCCCTACTTCTACTTCACCATGATTTTCCTCCTTCTCTTCTTCTTCTCCATCTTCTTCTCCATCTTCTTTTATATATTTATATTTAAATATATAATATATATATATATACGCCAAGAATTATCGCACTAGACAAAGCAGACATGAGTAAATGAAAATAGAAACTATTACTTTTTAACTTTTTTCTGTGTATTTATATTGAAAACAATCTGCTGTTCAATGCTTTTTAACGTCAATGTCAACTTGAAAATAGAAATAAGAAGAAAAAAATGCTTGGATGCATTTAACTCTCCCCAACTCCCCCTTTCATAGCTGTGTTGATCCGAATTCTATACAACTATTAATAGAAAATAGAAAATCATTAATAATAAAAGAAGAAGCGTGTAAAGAGAGTATGTGTGTGGGCTATATTTCCAAGAATAATCAGTAATAATAGGATAATTTATTGCGTCAACACAATAGTGCATAATAATTATTGTAATAAGGACAGAGTATATAGAGAACTTCTTATGAGTTGAATTAAACTGCTATACAGCGGTTTCTATAGAACATGTGCAGCAGTAGATCCAAGGGGGGGAAATAGGAAGTTCCCCCCTCCCTCAAACGCAGAAGAAAAAGAAGCAGGAAAAGAAAAAAAAGAAGTGGAGGGAGAGAGAGAGAGAAGAAAGGAGAAGGGGAAAATAAGGAGAGAGGAACGAGTAGAAATGATGGGAAACAGTAAAGAAGTGGAAATAAGATGACAATAAGTAGAAAGATAAAAGTTGGTAGGAGAGAGAGATGAAAATTTGAAAAAAACAGAGAATAAAAAGTACAAGAAAATGAGGAAGAATTTTCAAAGTCGTTGACAAACAGGGAAAATGGAACAGCAATGCCTAACCAATTTCCTATTGAAAATATTGTGTACTTCAGTACATGGTTTGATAATAATGCCAGTTCTGAAAGGTATTTCTGTATTCTGCAGCTAATCAATACATGACTGAGGACTTCTATGGCAGAAAAAGCAGACTCCTGTTAATAGCACTACTTTGAATTCACTCAGATATCACTCTGCTCTCCCTACGGCCTAGACCCTGGATCCTCAAAACTTTGTTTGGAGATTTTGGCTGATTACAGAATAGTTTTTCAATTGCGAATACTGTATGTAATTTTTTTGGTGAATTTCATTTTTCATTGACAGTTTGTTCCAGTGGCGTAACCATGGGGACATTAGGAGCATATTTCCCCCCACCACACGAGAAATTTTGGAATTTCAGCAAATGGAATTCAGTCAAATAAGATGTCTGAAATCGCTATAAATGTGGTTTTGGAGGAGTTTTATTTTCAATTCAAAAGAGTACTTCTTCAATTTAAAAAAAAAATATTTAAGTAGCCTACGATACTGTACAGTACCCCAATCAGAAGTAGTAAGGGATATAGAAAAGGTGAAGTTTCAAATAAGGTCCAGATCTTCCATTGACAATTAACACAAGAACTAGATGGAATTTACTTTGACACGTACCGTGGGTTGAAGTGTTCTTTAGAAGAATTAGTGCCTAGAATCACTTGAAATGTAATTTCAGAGATAATTTCTATGGGAGTACCCCGAAATATCGTTTTTAAATAAATAATATCCATGTGTATTGCTTCAATTTATAATTAGATGTTTACTACTCCAAATTACAAATTACTATTGTAATTGATGTCCCAAGAAAGCTTCGTGTGATGTAACGATACACATTAAAAGTAATGTAATGTAAAGTAATGAGGTGCATCACTTCATAATGTAATTATTTTTCTAACAATGCTCTATTGTTTGTTGAACAACATTTTCATAGCAGACAGTAGACAGTCAAGAGTCAAACATTTTTGAAATAAGGATTTAGGGTGATCAATGATCGTGAAATCTATGTAAATGTAAAGCAGGGATGAAAAAAAACAATGACTGTCCCTGGAAACAAGAACTCTGCCCGAAGATGAGTTTAAAAAGAGGATGAATGAATTTTGAGTAATAATTTTTCTCAAGTGACTGTGAAATCTAGTCAGCTCCCAGAATGCATTATTATCTATTCATATAGAACGATATTTAATTCAATTCATAGCTGCTGATTTGACCAGTAACATGATTTTTTCTTATTAAGTCTATATGAACTTAGGGAAGTGATAGCCGCGAGCCGTAGCAGGTATCTGTTCAATCAGATAGAGACAAGCTGCGTTCTCGTAGGGCCTGTTTGTAACGGTGACCGATTAGATTGGCCAGCAAAGAGGAAACTGTTCTCTGCTGTAAAATCACTTCCCAGTGGTTCGGAACCCACCTAAAACTGTAGGTCCAACTCATCAATCACCATCATCCAACTCATTACCCATGCACAGGTCTCAGACCTATGTGGGCTTCATCCTCAAAAAAAAAAAAATATTGTGTATATTTCAAAGTCGTATTTTCACTGAATGTGGGATTCACTGTATGTGAGATGCAAACCTCAAACTATGAGTTGAACTTAAATATTTTGCTACATCTATTATTCTATTTAAACTCAGACTGTATATCCACTAGTTAAAGTTTCTGGTTGTTTGGTAGTAATGGACGTCGTAAAGCCTCTCAATCATTTCGTATTCACAGTAAAATATTCTCTCATTATAGACCATAGGTGAACAAATAAATTTGTTTATCCAACCATTTGCTTGAAAGTGTTTTAAGCGTTCTACAAAAAAGAGGATTTTAAAAAACAGAAAGTTGGTTTCATTCAATTGAAAATAAATTGATTCAAATATACGATTTCAGGCCTCATTTACAAACACCTCGGGAACTCCTGGCTACGCCTATGGATCGACATCTTCAATATCTAAAAGGGGGGGGGGGTTTACAGGAACGAAGCTGTAGAGAGACGAGTGTTCCGGTCCTCATCCTTGACGATGGCATAAGAACCATGGCATATAGTTCATGTCACAAATTAGACGGTTCTGAAAAACTGTGGTGTTTCCAGATATGGGACAATGTCAGTAGCTGATAGTAAATAATGCATGAATTGGCAACACTACTCATACAGTGTTGCCCAGTCTGAAAGTCATTAAAGGCAGTGGGCAGGGATTTTGGTAATAAGTTTCTTGTATTGGATTAGGGCTTTGAAATCCCTAGGTTATCTGTTAAGATGAGAAAAAAATTTTTCATCAATTATTTTGTAGAATATGGAAGTTCAAAGTTGACATTTTTCGGTTTTTGGGAGCAATTGATCTCAACTATAAGTGATTTTCAATTTTTAGTAAATTTTCTATAAATAAGACACCTTGGAGAAGGTAGTCAGAGAATGGGAAAAGGCAATTAACGACTGAGGCTACACCTTGGAACATAAGACAAGAGAATTGTAATAGATTGCTTAGCATTTGCTGATTACATGGCATTAATTACAGATACAATAGAACATGCACGAGAACAAATAATAGAACTCCAAAAGCAAGCAGCCAAGGTCGGATTAAAGATCTCATTTGAGAAAACACAGTACATGACGAACATCAAGGACTCACCACAATATCTTAGAATAAACACAAGTAAAATCGCTAAAACCGACAGCTTTAATTACCTTGGAGAATGGATAACACAAAACAATAATGAGAAAAATAGCACTTCAAAATAGATTACTCAAATAGAAAGAGCATACCATACTACAAAAAACATCTACAATGAAAGATCTTTTTCCTGGAACACCAAACTAAGACACTACCAAACAGTAGTTAGACCAGAAGTCCTGTATGCCGCAGAAACACTTAAGCTACATAAAGTGCAGGACATAGAGAAAATAGGAATAATCGAGAGAAGGCTTTCAAGAAAAATATTAGGCCCAAAAGTTAATACACAATCAGAATATAAACAAAGATCCAACCAAGAACTTTATTCCAAAATAGAAAAAATATCACATGTAATTAAGAGAAGAAGATTGCAGTTCTTTGGACACATATACAGAATGGAAAACACCAGATTAACAAAGCAGATCTTTGACCTACTCAACACTCACAACACTAAGATAACATGGCTTAAAGATTATTGACAATGACCTTCTAAATAGACCTTCTTCAATAGACACAGGGATCTTAAAAAACAGAGTAATATTCAGAAAAACAATACAGAGTTTTGAGTTTCAGGAGAGGAAAATGGCTATCAGCAGAAAGGGGAGAGAGTGGACTCAGGAAGACAAGGATCATCACTCTGGAAAAATGAAGGAAGCATGGGCGAAGAAGCTGATTGGGCGTACTCTCTAAAAGAGCTATTTGGGGAAAAAACACCTTGAGAAATTTAATGGCATATTTTTACTCCAATGAAACAATTATTTTTTCAAAATAGAACTTTGAAATCTGTAACAAATTTCAGTTTTTCAATAATTTACTTTGTAAAAACTATTTGCTAAATTGAAATTGAAATTTTGTCATTTTATTCCTCAATACCGTTTATCTATGAGTTAATTATAGAAAATTCATCAAAAGTTTCAAGTCACTTGTAAACTAGATCAATTGCCCCCAAAAACAGAAAAAATTTCAACTTTGAACTCCTTAACTTCACAAAATAATTGAAGAAAAATATTTTTTCTCACAGCAACATTTTAAAGCCCTAATAATAAATAACCAATGCAAGAAACTTCGCAAACAATTAATTATTTCCAAAAGCCCTGCGCAGAGCCTTAAACCTCTCTTCTGTGAACCAAATATAATTAGATGGCTCTTGAAAAGTGTAGTGTTGTCAGATATAGGACCATGTCAGTATAGGACCAACAGCTGACAGTGTTGTAGAAAGTAACCAACCTCAATGTTCGAATTCGCAACACAAAACTACTCGTACCGTGTTGCCTAGCCTACAAGTCCAATGCTAACAATATCATTTAACACCTATCTTCTATTTACCGGTGGACACACAATAATGTCAATAAGCAGTTAATTTAGTCTCGGATAGCTCTTTAGCTGAGGTCTCAAATATTTACTGTGTTGCCTAGCCAACACGCTATTTAATTGAACGAGCGAAGCGAGTTCTTCCTTTTGACTTGAGGCTCGAGGCGTTGTGTGTTTGTGGGTATGTTCCACGATAACTTTCGAACGCACTTATCAATCAACTTCAAATTTGAAACACAGATTCTTGGTATCTTTAGACAGGAAAATTAACCGGCTCCTTCATCCTTTTTGAGGCGAATCAAATAGGCCCTTCATTGATATATACATATCTATGTATCACTATAAATAGAAAATAGTTGTTTCTACGATTCTACCATATGATGGCATTCGCAATAGATTTCAAAATATATTTTGAGTTATTATCAGCTGTAGGTGAATATAAATGTGATCAGGATTTTTATAGAATCTCTATGAGCTGATATACTAATTTCATTGCCCTGATATTTGGATTGAAATCTCAAACAGCATTTAACAGCTGTTTTTTATGTGGTGAATATATCTACTAAATATATTCCATTGCCCTGAAAAAAATGTATATGATTACGGTAGGCCTTTTTTGTGGAAAATAAATCTGTGTATCAGAGCAACGATGAGCAAGTGATATGTCTTGTGAATTTTCAAATAAGTATCTACTAAGCAACCGTTTTTCGTTACTACCTCACCACTACGATGAGCTTTCCAAATAAATGAGTTTCCCTTTCAAAAATTAATTGTTTGCAAGCGTGTTCTCCAGCCCGTTGGGCTTACTAGTATAAATCAATAGAAAATGACCGCTCAGCAACATTATAGTACACAAAGTAACTGGTAGGATTGTCAAAATTTGCAGGAGTTCGTTTAGAGAGGGGGGTACACTGTTGTATATATGATTATTACATCCCAATTTGGGTTTTCTGCACTTTATCCCCGCATTTCTTAAAAATTCTCATTGAACCGTAGATTCCTTACCTAACCTACTAACTGGGTCTTTGGCTAGGAATCAATTTCCTAGAAATACGGGGTTTTTGTGCAAAAGATCCCCCCCCCCCCAATTTTATAACAAACTGACAAAACAGAGTATCCAAGGACACATAAAATATAAATTATTTTTAGTTGTGCTGACAGGTCTAAGCATCATTCAACTTCTTTGATTTCTATAAACATCATGCGCTTCCAGATTCACAAAAAATGCACATCGGCATTCCTTGAAAAAGAGTTTTGTTTCTTCTTCTTGTTGTTCAACAGATCTGTCAATTATAATACCTCAATATTTTCTCTTTGTTTTTTTTTTAATTTAACGATATATAATAGCGATTTCAACACGTGCAATGTGAATATAGTTGGCTTAAGCAGAGACCCATGTAGCCAGATATTCTTCAGTTTTTTCTATTTTAAATGAACCAGTTGTGCAATGTTTTGATTTCAGTAGCCAATACTAACCTAGAGCCTATAGTTTTGATTTGATTTACATTTCAATTATAATTGGTACTTACGTTAGGTTGCAGTCCTGTATCTTCCCCATGAAACAATTGAATGAAAATTTAGATAATCGATATATTTAACCAAACCTGAACCTAACGGTCCTTTCATATCGAATACGGTTTGGTACTAACGTATTAAACGTAGGTCACTATTCAACAAGTTCAACTCAACCCACTAGACCGTTGAGTCCCAGATATCGAATTCAATAATCAAATGCTCTAACACTAGCAATCTTCAGAGCATACTCATCAACGGTATGTCACAGCGTTGCAAGGTTATATCAAGCTTTGAATAGTAAACTCTGTATAATATGTGAGGGTTGCAGTTTCATATCTTCCTCACGAAACAATCGACTGAGAGAATCGATGATCAATATGGAAGGAACGTATTAAGGTTTTGCTTTGGGTTTGGTACAGATATCGATTCGATTAATAATTATGATTCGATTTTTCCGTGAGGAGGGTATAGAGAATTGCACCTTACGTTGGTACTTTATTTTCATATTCGACCCCCCCCCCCCCCCCAAACCAAAAATCAATAGCGATCTAACTTTGACACTGACGGAGCTATGTACTAAGTTTCAACAGTCTAGAATCTTCCTTTCAAGAGCTGAAGCACGGATTAATATACGGACGGACAACGTCACGATTCCAATAAGGCCCTGTCGAGACCTTAATAATACAGTAATGTATTTAAAATCATAATAAGGAATGATCATTACCTGCTGAGCAGCATTTTATTGGAGAAAACATCAATTTCATACGATGTAATCCATGCTTTTGGACTCAAAACATTTTTATTGAGGCACTATCACTATTTCACTTCTACCACTGATTTGTTATCACTATCACACTTATTTATCAAGAATCACGAACTATTTATCATCAAATAATACGTTTTATAACGAAAATATTGTCAATTTCCACGGAAATGAAGCAAGCTACCGTACACGGGATGGCAAGCAGTAACACGAAATGGTTGAGATCTTAGGAGTGATGGCTGTTGGGTAGTTGCGATCGATGACGTAGTCAATAGAGATCAGCTGGTAGTGCCAACAACGAAACTCGGAAGCATTGTTGGCGCGTAGATTTGAATTATTATTAAGGACGGCATAATTCAAAGCGTGACGTTGTTCATCCGTTGTTGTTGCCCGTCCGTACTCTAGCTCTTGAAAGGAAGTTTCTAGACTGTTTAAAATTGGTGCTCCCTGATTGTCCACGTGAGATCGCTATTGATTTTTTGAATTGGGGTTCGAATATAAAAATAATTATGATGTAAAATAGATTGTCACTGGAGGCTCTAGGTTAGTTTTGGCTTGTGATAATCAAGAAATTGAACGGCTAGCTCATTTTGAATACAAAATAGTTTGAAAAAAACTAAGTATTTAGGCTGTTGCTTAACCCAATTATTAATTTTTCAGTGCAAACATTGTCGTTTTCTATTTTGATTGTGTTGAAATCTTTTCCTAGATTATTGTCCAAACGAACAGAAGTCTCTATTTCAAGTCGACCGTCTTGCATCTGTCTGTCTGTTGGTAACACATTCTCGGCTAAACGCGTGGATCAAATTCAATAACATTTTGTATGGATCTTCCTCTAAAAAATGCCCAGCGATGTATGAGTAAGGATTTTCGAAATTTGCTTGCATTTGAAGGATATTTGAAAGAAAAACGAAAAAAGTCTCCGAGACCTCCTTCTTAGGAACATATGGTTTTTAAAATGAGCTGCTCCTCCATAATTTGCAATTGGAATCAGATTTCAATAGATCCCTCGGGCCTCTTATTCATCTGGTTGAGCCTTCATATGAATTGAGTTATCATTCATAAGAATTACATATTTGTTAAGAGAAACAAGTCATCACTTATATTCCGAACAAGTGAATAATAAGTAAATGATAATTATGCAAATTCAATTAATATTGCTCTATAAATTCGATCAATAGACATGTAAAATTCAAAACATGCTGAATGGAAAATGGAGCCTTGGTGATGAAAAGCAGAGTCACTTTTTGTGGAAGTTAGAAATGTAATATACTAGGGCTCGTTCTCATGATTTTTTTTAAATTTTGCGATGGTGATTATCATTGTGTACAGAGAGTATATCTGTTCAAGCACCCTTACTGTTGAACATGAGGTCAACTGTTCACAGAAGTACTAGCTCATATGAAGGCTTAACCAGATGAATAAGAGGGCTTGAGGGCTATTTTGTAAATCTGATTCCAATAATTATCAGTGCTTGTGATGGAGAAGCTCATTTTAAAAATCCTTAACAAAAGAAGGCCTGAGTACCGTTCCTCTTTTTTCTTTCATATATCTTTTTCAAATATATCATTGCTTGGCATTCTTTAAAGGAAGATTCATGAAAAATTTAATAAAACTTGGTTCTCGCGTTTAACCGAAAATGCGTTACTATAGACTGACGAATACAAAACGATCGACTTGGAAATACAAAAATACAAATTCTATTGAGTAACATCATGGACGAAAACATTCATAGAAATTGGCCGATCCAATGTTTAGTCTATGGTAACATGAATATGTTCAAATAATTATAGTAGAACAAAAAAATATTTAATAGAAATTGAAAAATGTTTACAAATAATTATTTTTTGAAATTCAAAATATCTGATTTAAGCCATTTAAAACAGACGTATTCTCAACTCGAAAACTCTTGTATTATAATAGTAATAATATAATATAATACATTAATTTAATTATATATATATAATTATATATTATATAATAATATAATATGTATTATAATAGATATGAGTGAACCAAGTTCTCTGAAGTTCTGCATGAATCTCTCTCTAAGGAAAGCATGAGTAAGGATTTTCAAAATTTGCTCTTATGATGATCAAAATAGAATCACAATGACGGAAAACGGGAAAACGAAGGAAGATTGAAATTGTTTTGAGGAGACATTTCTTTTTTGTCTCAACATATAGAAGACGGTGGTATACTTCAACGGGGCACCCTATATACTGAGCCAATTACAAAGACCTGAATTGCTTCAGTTACTGAAACCAAGATGGACGCTATAAAGACCCTAATCTTCATTTATTATGTGTCTCTTGCAACCATTATCTCTCACTATTCAAATTGTGTTTTTCAACACTATGCCCTGGAATGTTATCTCATTCCCTTCTTACATCATTCCTTGTCAGTGTTTCTTGTTGCTCTTTCTAACTTCTTCACACTCTCTTACATCATTTCTCCTATCCCTACTATAACCTCCTGTAATCACTTGTAATGATGATCTTCCCGCTACAGCCTTTTCCCATTTTTTTCTCCACCCAATGCATCTTCCTCCCTTTTTGTCTCTCTTTCATCAATTCCCTTTTATTATAACAAGAAACCCACCCCTTCCTTTCTTGCTCACTTTATACTGGCTCTAACTCTCTACATGGCCCTGTAGTATTTCCTCTCTTCCTCTTCCTCATCCTATTTTTATTTCTCTTCATCATCATCTTTCTCTTCCTCTTCTTCTTTCTCTTCCTTTCCCCCCTTCTTTGTCTTATCTTCCTCTCCCTCTCCCTGTTCCTGTTCTTCTTTCTCTTTCTCATCCTCTTCCCACATTCCTCTTCGTATTCCTCTTCCTCTCTCTCTTCCTCTTTCCCTTCCTCTTCCCTTTCCATTTCCTCTGTTTCTCTTATCTTCCTCATCCTCAGCCTCTTTCTTTTTCTCATCCTCTTCCTCTTCCTCTTTCTCTTCCTTTTCCTCATCCTCAGCCTCTTCCTCTTCCTCGTCCTTCTTTTCTTCTACTTCTTCTTCGATTTCCTTCTCTTTTCTTCAACAAAGCAGTTGAAAGAAGATGATGGTCTTTTCCTTCCTCTTCATCTTCGCTTTTTCCTCCAACTTGTCTTCTCTTTCTCTTTCTCCTCCTTCTTCTCCATAACCTCCTCCTTCTCTCTCTCCTCCTCCTTCTTCTTCTTCTTCTCCTTTTCCTTTTTCTTCTCTCTTTTCTTCTTCTTCCTCTCCTCCTTCTCTTTCTTCTTCCTCTCCTCCTTCTCCTTCATCACTGGTCTTCTTCTCATTCTTTTCCGTAGGATTGCCCCCAGTAAGCATCCTACTTCTACTCTTTCTTTTCATCTTCCTCACCCCCCCCCCCCCCTCATTCTCCTCGGTCTTCGTTACTTCTCGCATTTATCAGTTCTCTTTTATTACAACACAAAGCCCCTCTTCTCAACTCTATACAGATATAAGACTACAGCTCTACGCATGCACTACTTATGTAAATCTTGGAGCAGTTTGGAGCCTGACATTAGGTTTATCTTGTGTCACTAATGGATCATTATTTTATATACACTGCTTCTCAACCTTTTTTTCATTTTAGCTGGCGGCCTATTTTTCCTTGTCGCACTATTTCTCTCCATGCTCCATCAGTCCATGATGAAGTGAAAAAAACTGGTCTCCATATTTACTCACGAACTCATTTTCCTTACCATCTCATTGTCACTTCGCTTTTCCTCACTTTCACTTAAATTCTTTATATACTTCAATTTTTAATATACTAGTGCTTCGCAAATGCAATGTTTAAATCAAAAATTTAATATAATATGAATTTCAACCACCAATACCGATACAATTCCAACAAGGGGATAAGGAGGTGCAATATTGATTGATACGGAAGAAATGTGTTACTTTGGATTGTGACGAACCTTTTTTGTATAATAGTGACGTATCATGTATCAGCTGTTCTATGGGACTCCTGCATCTAAACACATTTTAAAACAGTTATAGAACCCGTAAGTGGAATTTGAACATTAATTTTGAAATGGATGAAAGTATGGATTAAGGTGCACTGAAGTTTAAAGGAAGCTCTGTTCCAAATCTAGTGTTCCAAACCGTGGCCGTTTTTGTAAAATTTATTACTAAAAAATACCTCCCTTCCCCCTACCCATTATATACTCTTATCATGTTACCTGTGAGTAAGTGACATGACAGTGAGTGACAGCTTCTTATGTACGATGTGTAAAGTCTGTCACTCATTGTTGACAGTGCGCAGAAGCACATGTTTTCGCCCACTATGCATCAGATTAGATTAAATAGATAATTACTTTCTTCACGATAAATTTACTATTTTTTTCAAGTGTATGCTTACATAAAATATTTTAACATCACATAGAAATTATACATGTTTTTTCGGAGAATGAAACCCACATAGGTCTACTTTTACAGCAGAGAACCAAGTCTTTTTTGCTGGTCAATCCAATCGGTCACCCTTACAAAGAGCTCCTAGGAGTTTTTTCGCTTATCTCTGATTGAACAGATACCTGCTACGGCACTCGGCTATCACTATTGGTTGATACTATTTACATATTGTTGGAAATATTAGAAGTGATCTAATGGGTAGAGCTTATGAAATAAAATTCTGCAAAGTGATGCATTCACATGAAAATGCGAAGTTTGGACAAAAATTGGTCCATTCGAGCACTTAACCTCAACTTGCATCTCTGATAACTCAGAGTTTTAAATGGCGAGAATATGATAAAGAATGTGAGAGCATCTCAAGCCTTCCAGAAGCGTAGAGTTTTAGTAGTAGGAGTAGTAGTAAATAATGTAATTAGTATATTAGTGAAATAATTGTAGTGAATAGTGGTACTAGTAGTGGAAAACGGACATATGCAAGTAAAATCCATACAACTGCCAAGAATGAATTGACAAGGTATACATTAAAGAATCATTTTCCTCAAATTTACATTTTGTAATTACCATTTTCTACGACCAGATGCCTCAAATATTAAAGAAAACAACCCTAATGATAAACGTTAATCAATAATAGGAGATTACATTAAGTATGAATGAGAACCCCCAATGAAAGTGAACTCAAATCTCTCATTCCCTCACTTTCTCGATTGGCCTTTTTCATCTTATTCTTCTCCTTCTTCATTAGCTTAATTAAAACTTCAGCAATTTACTGCAAAACTTGAATCGCTTCTGTTGTATAGGCGCTCAAACCTCTCTCCTCTCCCATCAAATGATGCTCTCTAAAGCTCTAAAGAGCTCGCTCTTTTTCAACGCTCTTCAAACTCCTCTACCCCCTTACCACCCATCCCTCCTCATAACCCTCTTGACTTAGAATACGTTCTCCTGCTCGCTGAAACTGAACTGGTCCTCAGGCCTGCTGTAGTACAGTAAAACATTCGAATAATATTCCTCTTGATATTTGATTATTAATTGTACTCTGTGCTGTAATTTATATGAATTAAATCCCTTCGATCACATGTAAATATTTCATACAGTATATCATCTAAATACTGCAATCCATTGATATTTGATTATAATATTAATATGATGTGATTTTTTTTTTTTTTTTGAGGATGTAGCCCACATAGGTCTGAGACCTGTGCGTGGGTAATGAGTTGGATGATTGTGATTTATGAGTTGGACCTACAGTTTTAGGTGGGTTCCGAATTACCGAGAAGTGATTTCACAGCAGAGAACAGTGTCTTTTTTGCTGGCCAATCTAATCGGTCACCGTTACGAACAGGACCTACGAGAACGCAGCTTATCTCTCTGATTGAACAGATACCTGCTACGGCTCGCGGCTATCACTTCCCCAGATAAAATGAATTCGACCCATTTGAACATGATATCGAAAAAAAACACAATACCATGATAAGAATATGATGAATACTATGAATATAATCGATATGATGAATGGTGAATGATGAATATGATGAATGTGATGAATATGATGAAATATGTTGGATATAATGAATATGATTTTTTGTGATGAATATGATGAATATGATGAATATGATGAATATGATGAATATGATGAATATGATGAATATGATGAATATGATGAATATGATGAATATGATGAATATGATGAATATGATGAATATGATGAATATGATGAATATGATGAATGTCATGAATATTATGATGAATGTGGAATTTAAAAACAGTGAACTTGAAATCTTGGGAGAACAATTTGAGTTTCGCTAACAAACAGAGGCTTACTTATTTGTTTTTCAATGTTTCCAAAAAATCCAAATAAACAATAATACAATAATTTTTCGCTAAAAAATATTTTATAGAATAGATTGAATCTACAGAACTTTTTATAAATTTACCTGTTGAGTGAAGAAATGATTCTATTAATTATTTATTTATCATCCATTTTGAATAATAGGACCAAGTTGTAACAACCACATTTATTAAAAATAGTTAGATACTATATAAAACTAAAGTGCAGAGTAGCTTAATATATACTAAACACGGAATGATACTATTGGCTAAGGGATAGCCAATAGAATAATTATTAACACATAAGATACCATAGTATCACCGTGACATCATTTTCAATATGTATAAAACTAAAACTAAAATACGGAGTAGTCTTGGGCGAAAATTATTCGTTTATAGAGTGGGAGCTTATCATAGGTTGCAGGCCTGTCATTGGTTGATACTAGACACGCCCATTAGTAACAAGAAATAATCTGCCTACCAATAAGGAACAGCAATGGTGAACAAACAGGTGTCCGATCGACCGGGCAGAACTCAACAATATGATAGATGTTAAAAATATCAAAGGTTATTGTTTCAATCAAGGTCAGACAATAAAATGATTGTTTATGACTGATTCTTTGTTCGCTTAACCTTCATTGAGTTATTTTTGCACTTTTTCCGTTTCACCCACTTTGCGGTTCGTTGAATCAACTACTGTATTATCCTGACAGTGTCTATGAATTCGCCTCTTTCCGTCTTCTCCAATACTCCTTCATTCTTTCAGAACTGGCTTTTCTCTGATCTCCGGACATCCCTGTACCTGTTCTACGCTTGGGCTTTTCCTGGAAGGTATGATTTTGGATTTTTAATTATTCCTGAAACTGTTACGGTTTTGCAATTTATTATCTATTATTTTAATATTTTTCACTTTTATTGTACGGTTGATTTGTGTCATCCTTTTTCCACTTGTTTACTATTGCTGTTTCGTATTGATAAGCTATTTCTTGTGGACAATGGAAAAATCTAGCATCGACCAATATTACATGTCATCAACGAATGGATATTGAGCCTTCTTTTGTGAGAATTTGAGTTTGATTAGGCTTGTCTCACACTGGATCCGTTCAGTTTAGTCCGCTCAGCTCAGAACAGGTCATTGAGCTCAGTTCTGGCAGTTTTCTCACACACTGCGTCAGTTTGGTCCGCTCCATTCAGTTGTAAATTTTGAGCACCAACAGTTTGCTGGTGGTTGAGTTGCACAACAAGCACTTCTGTCTGTAAGTCTACTCTGCGCATGCTTGGCATCTCCATCCTTCAGTTACTTCAATCAAAAAAAATCGCTCGCTTAACAAAAAGTGGCTGAGATGGATGGAGCAGATCTGGTTTGCTGCTCTACGTTTGAATGCATGGTTTCCGGTACTGTAGAAGCAGTGGATCCAGTGTAGTACAAGCCTTATACAGTAGAATCTGAGTTACATGGAAGAATGTAAAATACGTATCCTATTGTATTTTATTATTATTATTATTATTTTTATTATTATTATTATTATTATTATTATTATTATTATTATCATTATTATTATTATTATTATTATTATTATCATTATCATTACCATTATTATTATTATCGTGATTGGTTACTTAAAAACGCGATTTAACAGTACAGATATTTTAAATCTTTGATGATAATCTTGCAGCACTTGTCCCCGTCTTTTCCGATCTTGTTCAGACAAAAACATTGTTCTTCTTGTTCTCATCTCCTCCAAAAATTCTTGTGAAGTATCAATCTTGAGTCTGGAGCAGTTCCTATTCTGCATTTCTTCAAACGGTATGTTTAGCGTTCGACAGCCATCAATACATGGATTATTTTTCTTTGAATCAAAATATTTGAAAAATCTTGTGTGTAAGTCGGGAGGGGTCCATTCTAGAGATGTCCATAGAATTTTAGACTTCTTTTCTTGATTTCTGAGTAGATGGGATTCACGTTTTTGTAGATTTCTTCAGAACTTTAAAGGCGGTATCCATCTTGTGTAAGTTTTGTTTCATAGATCTCACGAAGAATTCATTTCTCAATTTTATTAATTTCTTTTATTTTATATTTTACATTAAAAATAAAATTTTCACTCCCATGAAGAATTCCTGATTTTCCAACAATTTGGTGTTCCAAGATAAGTTGTGCTTATTGTAGAAGAAGAAGAAGAAGAAGAAGAAGAAGAAGAAGAAGAAGAAGAAGAAGAAAAAGCAGAAAATAGTGAAGAAGAAGGAAAAGTGGGATGAGAAAGGAGGAGTAGAAGGAAGAGGAGAAGAGAGGAAGAAGAGGAAGAAGAGGAAAGACGAAGAAAAAGGTTAAAATAAGACAAATATGAAAAAAATAAGAAACAGGAAAAATCAGACGAAAAATCAGAGAATAGTGAAGAAGGAGAAGGACACGTGAAGGACGAGAAGGAAGAGTAGAAAAATGAGAAATGAGGAAGAGGAGGAGGAAAAAGTAGAGAGACAGAAAGAAGTAGAAAAAGTGGGAGTGACTGAGTGAGGAGGAAAAAGAAGGATATGAGAATGAAAGAGGAGAAAGAAGCTGTTGAGGAAGAAGAAGAGAAAGAGGTTGGAAAAAGTGAAGAGAGTGATGGAGAAAGACGGGATGAGGAAGATGATAAGAAAAAGGAAGGAAGAGAGGAATCAGATGAGGAAGAAGAAGTTAAAGTGGGAGTTAACGAGGAAGAGGAAGTGACAGTAGAGAGGAGAATAGAAGAGGTAGAGAAAGTGGGTTGGGAATGGGAAGAGGAAGGAATGAGGAAGAGGAATGGGAAGAGGAAGAAATGAGGAAGAGGAAGGGGAAGAGAAAGAAAAGAAGGAGAAAAAGAGAAAGAGGAATAGAAGAAGGAAAAGAAATGCTTAGTCATCAACGGCTATGAAAGTTAGTTTCCGTTCAGTTTCATGTCGGCTAGGAAAACGTAACTTCTTCGAATTTTGCATCCACTCTCCAAACCCCTCCACATTAAGATGTCTTCCCCTCTCACACTACAGTTCCATTCTCATCAACAGTTGTTGGTGAACGCGATTAGAGTTCAAAATGGTACTTGAGCTTTTCAAGCTCCAACTTCCCCACTTACCCTCTCAACTTTCCCTTATTCCTCCTTATTATACCCCTTATTATCCCCCCTTATTCCTCACTTTGCAATGATTATTGGCAATCTATTATCGTCAGTTAGACAATTTGTTCGAGCTGTAAGATGGATTGTGATTATTAATAATACAACTACTTTATTGGGATTTCTGAACTTTCTTCACTAAATTCATAACGCTCTGCCAAAAGTTGGTTGTAATAGGAAAGTATGGCAAAATTTGAGGTGCCCAGCTCCAACACCAATTCTTGGACTTGTTTACTCTTTTCATGTATAATACAGAAGAATCCTGAATTACGAGTTAATTTTATTAAACCTATTGTCATAATGGAATATCAAAAGTGCCTGGCTTATTCGAGGAAGAAGAAGAAGAAAAAGAAGAAGAAGAAGAAGAAGAAGAAGAAAAAGAAGAAGAAGGAGAAGGAAAATAAGAAGGAGAAGAAAAACGAGAAGAAGAAGAAGAAGAAGGAAGAGAAGAGGAAGAAGAAGAAGGAGAAGAAGGGGGAGAAGGAGAAGAAGGGGGAGAAGGAGAAGAAGAAGAAGAAGGAAAAGAAGGAGAAGAAGGAGGAGAAGGAGAAGAAGATGAAGAAGGAGAAGAAGGAGAAGAAGAATAACAAAATCAACATCATCAACAGCAACAACAACAAACAACAACAACAACAACAAGGTGGAGGGGGAGGAAGAGGAGGGGGAGGAGTAGGAGAAGGAGGAGGAGGATGAATATGATAAATAAGAGAAAAAAGAGATGAAAGATAAAAATGATAAAAGATAAATCTTTAAGAGATGAAAGATAAAAAAGAGGAGAAAGAGAGTGGGAAGGAGGAAAAGAGGATAAGAAGGGAGACAGGAAATGGAAGAAGAAGTGGGAGACAGCGGGCGAGAAGAAAGAATAAGGATATGAGGAAAGAGAGGAAGAGGAATATCAAGAGGAAGAAGAAAAAGAAGATGGGAAGGAAGTTTAAGAGAGAGTGGAAGGATGAGAAGGAAAGGAAGAGGAAGATGGTGATGGTGAGGAAGAAGAAGGTGAAGATAGAAATGAAGGAAGAGAGATTCAGGATGACTATAAGATGACGAAGAAGAAGTGGAAGTGGAATTTAAAGTGGAAAAGGAAGTGGCAATAGAGAGGGGCGTAGAAGAGGTGAAGGAAGTGGCTGAAAAATGGGAAAAGAAAGTAATGGGGAAAAGAAATGCTACAGAAATGCCAAGTTGAGTTAACAGTATCACCACACAAACCGTACTTAGCTCCCAAAATATTGAATTATTCAACATAGTTGGAAAATACGAAATAACAAATCCAAAAGCTTCGATCTCAATTGATTAGTCAACAATTCAATATTCCATTTCACAACAATCAATGATTTTCTTTTGTTTTCAAAACAATCGAAATCGTTGATATTTTATTTACCTTTGTGTTCTGCAAGTTGGAATCGGAACAAAACGTGTAGAGGACGATCCTTAGAACCACTCTGCACCCACAAAGGTAAAAACAGGATTTTTTTTATTTTTCCAATTCTATCAACGATGGAAGTAGAATAAGTTGATCCAATTATGCGGGTTTTCTGTGATCTTTGGTTGAAGTTTGAGTTGACATCGTGCTAGAGGATGGATGCAAGAGAAACAAACAAAAAAGTTACAATAACCGGATCAAAATGGGGAAAGAATGTACGAGCCTGGCTCGCAGAAATTATATTAAGGTTGAGAGGTGAACTTCAAAACGAGTCTGGTCTGAGGTGCGTTGGAGGGGGGGGGGGGGCGAATAAGTGATGAAAAGTTCAGGGAAGTATGTGCGAGTGAGAAGGACAATGTGCGGAGTAAGAAAAGTGAAGATCGGACAGGAAAAAAGAAGGTGAAGGAAGAAGTAAATGATAAGGTTGAGAAGGAGGTGACGGTGGTGGGGAAGGTTGAGGTAAAAGAGAAAGTAGAAGATGGTTAATGGAGGAAGTGAAGGAGAAAATAAAGGTGGAGGTGAAGAGCCAGTTGAAGAAGGATGAGGTGGAGGAGGAGGTAAAGATGATGGTGAAGGGAAAGGTAGTGGTGGAGGAGGGGGTAAATGGGAAGGTAAAGGAGGAGGTGAAGGAGGTGATAATCGTGGAGTGAAAGGAGGAAGTAAAGTAGGATGTAAAGGAGGTGAAAAAGAAGGGGAATTAGTAGAGGGGGTGGAAGTGGAAGAGGAAGAGAAAGAGGAAAAATGTAAGGATTAGATCAGTTTATTCATGTTCATTTGAAAATTTCTCATATGATTGAATTAAAACAGAATAGTTTGAGGAAAAGCAGGAGTAGAAAGAGAAAGAGGAGGAGTTTTGTTCTCAGAGAACAAAAAGGAGAAAGAAGAGCAAGGAGAAAAAAGAGGAAGAGGTGGTGGAGGAGAAGGAAGAGGAGTAGGAGGAGAAGGAGGAGGAGGAGGAGGTGTTAATGGAGGAGTGAAAGGAGGAGGTAAAGGAGGAAGTAAAAAAGGAGGCGAAGGAGGAGGTGAAAAAGGAGGGGAATTATGAGAGGAGGTGGAGGTGAAGGAGGAGGAGAAAGAAGAAAAAGATAAGAATTAGATCAGTTTATTCATGTTAATTTGAAAATTTCTCATATGAGTGAATTAAAACAGAATAGTTTGAGGAAAAGTAGGAGTCAAAAGAGAAAGAGGAGGAGTTTTGTTCTCAGAGAACAAAAAGGAGAAAGAAGAGCAAGGAGAAAAAAGAGGAAGAGGTGGTGGAGGAGAAGGAAGAGGAGTAGGAGGAGAAGGAAAAGGAGGAGGTGTTAATGGAGGAGTGAAAGGAGGAGGTAAAGGAGGAAGTAAAAAAGGAGGCGAAGGAGGAGGTGAAAAAGGAGGGGAATTAGGAGAGGAGGTGGAGGTGAAGGAGGAGGAGAAAGAAGAAAAAGATAAGAATTAGATCAGTTTATTCATGTTAATTTGAAAATTTCTCATATGAGTGAATTAAAACAGAATAGTTTGAGGAAAAGTAGGAGTCAAAAGAGAAAGAGGAGGAGTTTTGTTCTCAGAGAACAAAAAGGAGAAAGAAGAGCAAGGAGAAAAAAGAGGAAGAGGTGGGGGAGCAGAAGGAGGAGGATTAGATTAGATTTCTTTATTCATGTAAGTTTACAAATTTCGCATAATATGATTAGTTAAAACAAAATTGTCAACATCACATAGATACTATATATAGACTTAGATTATAATTTTTATAGTGCTAGAAATTATTTACCATGATGTTTGTATGTTATTAATTATATAAACTCTAGTGATGACAATGTAAGTGATGCAATTACATGAAATGGCGAAGTTTGCACAATGATTCGTCCATTCTTGACACTTAACCAGTAGGAGTAGGAGGAGGAGTAGGAGTAGGAGGAGAAGAAGGAAGAGGAGGAGGAGGAGGAAGAGGAGTTGGAGGAAGAGGGGGAGGTGGAGTGTTGAAGAATAACAAGTGATGAAAAAAGAACGAGTTAAGGGAATGAAGACGGGGAAGATGAAGGGAATGAAAAAGGTGGTAGAGGAGCGGAATATGGTAGAGAAGAGGAAGAAGAGAGACTAGATGTAGAGAGAGGAAATAGAAAATTTATTATAAACATACGAAAGTGAAAGAAAGTAGGAATGTTAAAAGTGGTGGAGGTAAATGGAAGAGAAGAAAGAAGAAAATGGGGGAAATGGATGAAATAGAGAAATATAGCGCAGAAAACCTATCCTTTGAACGAAAATAAGAAAAATGAGGAAATTATAATGAAGGAAAAGGAGGAGAAGCATCAGAATAACAATGTGAAGTTAAAAAGGAAGACAAAGTTGGTGGTGAGGGAGAAGTGAAGGAAAGAGAATAGGAGAAGGAGGAGACGAAGAAGAACAAGAAGAAGAAGAAGAAGAAAAGAAGATGAAGGAGGAGAAGACGAAGAAGAAAAGAAGATGAAGAAGAACAAAAACAAGAATGGAGACAATGGAGAGAAGATGAAGGAGATGACGAAGAAGAACAAGAAGAAGAAGAAGAAGAAGAAGAAGAAGAAGAAGAAGAAGAAGAAGAAGAAGAAGAAGAAGAAGAAGAAGAAGAAGAAGAAGAAGAAGAAGAAGAAGAAGAAGAAGAAGAAGAAGAAGAAGAAAAGAAGATGAAGGAGGAGAAGACAAAGAAGAAAAGAAGATGAAGGAGGAGAAGAAGAAGAAGAAAAGAAGATGAAGAAGAACAAAAACAAGAAGAACAAGAGCATAAAACTGAATGATAAAAATGATTATGAAGCAGAAGGAAGAAAAGGTTTCCGGAGAGGAAGGTGTCAAAAAAGAGAAGAGGAGGAGAAAAATAAGAACAAGAAGAAAATGAGAAAAATGAGAAAAATGGAGGAGAATAGAAAGAAGAAAAAGAAGAAGAAGAAGAAGAAGAAGAAGAAAGAATAATACGAATGATGATGATGATGATGATGATGATGATGATGATGATAAAGAAGAAGAAAGAGAAAAAAGACAAGAATTATTCCCTCAGGTAGGCTACTAGTGCTGTAGGTTGAGACATAAGTCATGTAGAATGTCTGGTCTTCACTTATAAATAAATCATTATTTGTAGCCTCGAAATTCATTCACAATAACTAGCAATAATTCATCTAGCTTTGCAAACAATAATTGTGCGGCAAGAGCATTGTTTGCCCCTTCCCAGCCAAAGAAAGCACCAAGATTCAAGATTTAAAATTATGCCCAGTTCAACTTTTCGACTTAATAACTTTGGCAAAAGATGAATAAGATGCACAATCCAGCTGCCTGAGACAGATACCGCCTTGGGTTCAAAACTTTGATAACTTACAGATGATGGCAATGTAGAAAAGAGAAGAAAAAGAAAAGAAACGAATTAGAAAGACAGACTAAAAATAAGAGAAATGTTCATCGCGCTGTCAGGTCCACAGGGCATGAAAGAAGGCCTCAACTGTCACAGTTGTTGCTTTCTGCTTCGCAGTTCTTCTTCGTCTTCTTGTACTTCTTTTTCTTCTTCTTCTGCTTCGCAGTTCTTATTCTTTTTCCCTTCTCAACTTCATTTCGTTTGTTTTTCTTTTGAAACTTTTTCGCCTCTGTTGTCATTCATGCATTGAAATCAGCCTCCACAATTTCATCTCATCTCTCGGGATCAGCTGCCTGCGAACAACTCAACTCGTCGCTACCACATTTAAAAAAAAAATCTATCTGTGCTTACCCGTGATGACATGATGATGAACTGACATGAATCAACCATATAATCATAACATTACAACATAGATAACTAGTGAGTCCACGGTTTTTTAACACTGACATGAATCAACCATATTAATCTTAATAAATTACAACATAGATAACTAGTGAGTCATAAGGTTTGTTTACAAGTAATTTTATAATTTTTTTATATTACTGATGATGCCCACATGAGTCCGAGACTTGTGCGTGGGTATGAGGTGAATGATTACACATAAATGCCTGACGATGGAGCGGGATTCGAACCCACGACCACTTAAACGACAGCAAGCTGAAGTTGCGACGCCCCAACCAACTGCAATAAAAAATAAGACGAAATTGTCACAACCACATTTATTAAAACTTCGAGAAACTAGTTTTGGTTGTTACACCATTATCAATCTCAATCAAACTCAAGAAAGCAAACCAACTGCGCTAAGCGGCCCGCGAAATTGATAAATATAAATTGTACCAGTGAGTCCAACGGGCTGCAGAAGTTACTCGCAAACTACTAAGTTTGGAAAGGGTTACTTATTTCTAGCTTATCCTAGGAGAAGGTGGTAAAAAATTGACCGTTTCCACTGTTCAACAGGATCATTTACTATATAATTACTAGTAGTTCTGTGAACTGTAGATCTCACGCCCAAGAATTAGGGTGCTTGCACAGAGAAGCATACTCCATGTACTCAATGATAATCACTATCGCAAAATTGGACGCAATCATCAGACCTAACCCTTGATTCAATTTGCGTGGTCTATATTTTATCTAGTATTAAAACTGACACTGTATTTCACTTTTAAATAATGTTTTACTCACATATATTTGAGATGCTTGAGGAATGCATTTCACTTCTGAAAAGAAGCTTCGTCAGCCTGCCGCCAGGGGTTATGCTTTGTTGAGGTTGGGATGAGCAGCCATTATGTAGTTAAAAATTGCGTTTGATTTGAGCGTTCTATCTTGTTTATGGTGTTTGAATATTTCATATTGCTCCAGTGTATTTAGTTTGTTGCTTTTTTGGAATGTGTCTAGAATTTCTAAGTCAGTTTGGATGTTATTGTGTGAGTGTCCAGTGTTGATTAAGTGATCTGCAAATGTTGAGTCAGTGGTGGAATGTAGTGCTTTGATGTGTTCTTTATATCTTGTGTTGAATGATCTGCCTGTTTGTCCTATGTAGTACTTGGGGCATGTGTTGCATTTGAGCTTATATATTCCTGGTTTGTTGAATTTGTGAATTGTGCTGTTTGTTAGGTGAGCTGGATTTTGTTGGATCTGGTGTTTTAGGTTGTTTGTTGTTCTGAATGCTGTGTTAAATCCGGATTTTTGAAAGATGTGAGCTATTTTGTGTGATTTTTTGTTGAAATATGTGAGTGTGATAAATCTGTTTTGGTTTGCAGGTTTTGGATTTTTACTTTTCATTTTATTCAGGATTTTGTCTACTAGAATGGTGTTGTATCCGTTTTGTTGTGCTAAATATTTGATTGTGTTGATTTCTTCTTGGTGGTCAGCTTGTGATAGTGGAATATTTAGGAGTCTATGGATCATGGAGTTAAAAGCAGCAAGTTTGTGTTGATTTGGATGGTTGGATGAGTTGTGAATGAGTGTGTCTGTGAGAGTTGGTTTTCTGTAGGTTTTGAATTTGTGCATGTTATTTAGCTTTTTGATAGTTAGGTCTAAGAAGTTTAAGGTGTAGTCTATTTCATATTCTGCTGTGAATTGCAAGTCACAAATATATGTGAGTAAAACATTATTTAAAAGTGAAATACAGTGTCAGTTTTAATCAACGAACCCATAAGACCAATAGAAGGGGCGTATGCACTAGCGTAGCATACAGGAGGTGAAGCCGTCTGCCATCCATGTAGTGGATAGAAAGACGAAATCGTGTTTTCAAGAGCAGAAAATTTCAATGCGCGCTCTCCAAATAAACTGCAGTTTAACACACTTAGGATTAAGATATAACTTTCAAACTTGGCATGAGTATAGACAATTAGTTTCTGAAGATAACAGTGGCATTATAAAAGTTAATAGTTACCTCTATAGAATTTAATTAGTTGTTTAAAGTTATAATTTTTGTCCGAGTTTCAAACATGACATAAAAAAGTGAGTCGGCTACCAAAATTTTCATCTTCTGGGTAGAGATGTGATCAAAGCGAGAAAGTTGTACAGAAATAACTGAATTTTTTTTTCATGATTTTTATTTTAAAATACGACCTATACTTTGGATACAATGTTAGGTTGAAGTGCGATCGGGATGGCGCGCTGTCGTCAGCCGGCTTGTATATCCAGAACCACAAAGCCAATTCATCACTTATTTCTTGTGTTTGATTCAATACTTCCTTGAAGGTTTATTATTGTAATGTAATAATATTATAGTTAGATTGTTTTTAGGAAATTATTGATTAAATTAGTCTAACCTTTCCATTATGAACGCAAATGAACAAGATCCAAATAGGAAAATGTTTATTAGAACAATTTTTTATTTCATTTTATTAATCATATGTTGAGCATTATATCCTGTACAATATAAACATGAGCCAATATTCTTAAAATATAAAGTCATCTCCATTAAAATACATAATACATACAATATAACTCAGTTTTGATATGAGTTATTATAGAAATAAATGTCACAACTTTTTTAACTTCTCTACTATGCTGTTACACAATGAAATTATAAAATGAAAATTCATCTTTAAAGTCATGTAACTGAATTGAATCGTATAAATCAATGACTACAAAACGTTGAACGTTTACTTACTTTGTCTAATGGGGAAATAGCCTATTGTGAAGACCCTACTTTCGCTATCCAGAATGATATAACTTCTATATGGGCGCCACCAGATCAACTTTGGGTTGATAAAAAAAAGTATTCTTCAAGCACTCGTGAAGACACTGAGTATTGTGCTATGTGTTAGAGAAAGATACTATTCTATTTATAGAAATTATGAGTGAGAATGTCAAACAACATTAAGATTATTAATTATTATTGTTGTGACTAGACAGGGATAACAAAAGACAATAATTGTGATAGTATTTTTGTGATGTCTTTTATTATCGCTGTGACTAGATTTGCAAAGTAAATACATTATCCAGTTCAATTCAGCTTCTTGTTTTCTCTTTCTCCTACTGTTCTATTTGATGTTAAGTAAAAGGATGTGGCAGTCAAATGACAGATATTAATGATATAATGACAGATATAATATAGGAAGGTATGTGAAAAATGTCACTCCATTAGAAAATTAACTATTTTTCGAGTAAAGTTTGAGTAATCCTTGTTAACAAAATTCATCACAGAATGCCTCTACTCACAATTAATATTTCAGAATTAGATCAACTGAGAAATGACATTTCTATAATTTATCCGTCTCAAGAATGAGCAATTCATATTATGAAGAAACAGGCTGGCGATGTAATGCGTGCCGTACTGGTAATAGCAAAAACCGGCTTGTCAAGCGCTCGCCACTTGGGGAGTCATCCCTGCGCCGCCATATTTGTAGTGGACGAGCGCCTAACAAGTGGCTTCACCTCGGCGACAAGAAGCCCCTTCTATTGGTCTTATGTGTTCGCTGGTTTTAATACTAGATTGTTCATTAAGTATTTCGTCATGGAAAGCATCACAGACTATATTTTATGTCTGTTTTTCACAAAAAGTCACTCTGTTTCACATCAACAAGGCTGTGTTTCTATTTTCTAGTCAGCTGATTGTTCAAATCAGATGAAATTTCACATGTTTGGTAGTTTGATGATTGAATTGAAGAATAAGTTTGTATAATTATCATTTACTTAGTGATCACTTACTATTATACTTAATTGAAGTTTCAAGCGATAATTCCGATCAAGTTAACCGGCGTAAAAAATATTTAACCGCCCGTTCACCTATGATTCAATCTCACTAATTCCCGTTAAGTTAAGTTTTATAAGTTATGTCTATCATACCAGAACACGGGACTGCAAATTAGGTCGCAGGTGTTGAAAACCTTTTTAAAATGAAATGGATAAAATCCATCAAGAATATGATAATATTGAGACAGTTGAATAATGATTCAAATAAATCACAATGAAATGATTCTAATTCATCTTTTTTCTTAACTTCAGAATCAGCTGTTGATCAAATTACATGTAGCCAGATTGTGCCCGTTCGGTTTACGAAAATTAACTAATGAATCTTTGTGCAACAGAAATAAACCCGTTACACCATGGCCGACTCTAGTGAAGGCCGGAATGCTGAAAACTGGCAACAGCGCATTGAAGGTCGACAATTTGAACATACGGTTCAAAACAAAAATTTCAAATGTATGCATATGCTAACCAAAAAGTGGTTTATGGATGTTAGCAGGAGATTGTTGATTTTTCAAAATACCTTTGAAGTGCTGCGTTCCTTTATGCAAAAGTAATTATCATAAAACTTAAGATGAAACGTGCCGGTATGTTACAGTTTTAAAGTTCCACACTAACGAACAATTACGTGAAAAGTGGGTGACAAATATTTCGCGTAATAACTGAGTGCCTACCAAATACTCTGCAGTTTGTATAAAACATTTTCCTGAAAGTTTAAGATTCTAAAGGTGATTGGAAGAAGTTCCAAGAAAAAGTCCTCTTTTGAAACCAGAAGCTATCCCTTAAATCATCGTACCGCAGTGTTGCAGAGGTTGAGAAAAGAAGAGATCCAGAACAACGCAGAAAGCAGTCTGAAGAGGCTTATGAAAGAAAAGTGGATGAATGGTTAGGCAGTGGCAGTGTTGAAGATTATAGTGAATTAGTGGATAAAAGCGATAATAATCACCTTCGCACCTTGGTTGGATATTTGACAAAGGTGACATTGCAGATTTGTGATTAAACTTTTCAATGATTTTAAACCTCCTCTGATAAGATAATTTTGTAATAAGAGTATCTCCTGAGTATTTTCCTGAGGTGCTCGACTACCTAGTAAAAACCCTTGTTCTACAGCTTGAGTAAGTATTATTGAATACCACAAAATTCAACATCTTTTGACTAAAAAATAAATTGATAATGTATTTTCATTTCCTTTTCCATTATTAATAGTTCATATTTCGGTAATTATATAGAAACGTTACTTGTTGAATTTTGTGGTGATTTTTTTTGTGACATCTACACACCCCAGGAAACAATAATCCGTCGAAATTTTTTGGGGGTCGCGATTATTTCACAAAAAAATTGAAATTTTCGAAAAAAACATTTTTCATAAAAATTTATATTTTTATTTGAAAAATTCATAATTTGCAAACGTGTGAGGAGTTCCAAATCTTAAAACAATGTAAACCAAGCGAATAAAACATTTCCAAAACACTACCTTCCCCGAACGCAGTGTGCGCAAAGCGCGCATAACCAAACCTAACCTAACCTAGCTAGATGTGACTGAACCACCTCATACCTTTATTATTTTGGTAATTATATAGAAACGTTGGTTGTTGAATTTTTTGAATATAACAATTCCTAACCTAACCTAGCCTAGGCTAGATGTGACTGAACTACTTCACAAAAGACCTAACCGCGCGCCTAACCTTTGCTATCATGAAGTCACTGTTACATGCATATATAAAAGAGCAACACTCACCAACCTTGTGGTCCATCCCTCTCAATGTGATTTGGTGTTCTCAAAAAAAGACCCCACTCTGGCTGACCCGGCAAACCCGCAAATTCTTGCCGCCTTCTTGCCAAGCACCACCTTCTTCTGGCATCTAAACATGAGAGTACTCCGATTCAAGTAGAGATCATCTCCACAGTTCGGACAGTCAATTTTTTCTTTTATCACTTTGTGATGTATTAAAAAATTTAAAATGTATTCATCATTCATTTTTATCGACTCCAGAAAAGTCACTTCACACTTCACACACGCCATAAATTACCACACAACAATACCTTGAGCAAACACTCAAATTCTCCAATTCATTAGAACTGAGAGAAGGCATGCCTCAAAGCATGCCTCATAGCCGTGCCTCAAACAAGAGTTCTTTATTAGTGAGTCAGCTGATTCTCAAACTTGAAGAAAGTCACGATTTTTGACACTGCGGATTTTCACAAATGGAAATATCTTCTTGCGCCTAAGAAATAGTACCACTGGAAAACTTAAATTTTAATGTGAAATAATCGCGACCTCCAAAAAATTCCAATGGATTATTGTTTCCTGGGGTGTTTAGATGTCACAAAAAAAAAATTCAACAAGTAACGTTTCTATATAAATACCCATATTTCATTATCATCATAATTTTTATTAGAAAGAGTAATCTACAGTTTATTAGAGAATTTTATGTCATTTCATTGTATGAATGTTTAATAAAAAGTTATTGTTTATTAATAAATTAGTTACTGTACCTATCTGTCTCGACTATGTACATTTTGACAATAATTGTCTCAAGGCAATAATTGTTCTCAGACAAATAAAGTATTATATTTTTTTGAAAATATTGTTTTTTTTACAATTTCTTAAAAAATGATATAAATTACAATTGTGCAGTACAGTGGCGTACCGATAATGGAGCGAGTGGAGCAGTCGCTCCAGGGCGCAAGGCTCTGAGGGGCGCACCGTTCTTGAGAGAAAATTACCTTTTACTTACAAAAAAATGTATTACTATAATGAAGGCCAAAAGGATGAAATGCAACACAACTTTAAAAAACCGTATGTAAAAATCGCTGCGCATGACTGAAAGGAAAATTCATGTCAAATTTAAAATAAATCGGTTTATGCGTTCAGCCGTAAATGCGTTACAACCAGACAGAATGCAAGACGGTCGAGTCAAAAGTAGCAAATAGTCGAAAGTAGCAAAGCCAAAACAATTTAAATTGGGTGGCAAAAGGTATAACAAATTCAAGTAATTGAATGAATACTTTGAATTTATTCTGAAAAAATAAATCCACAAGAAGTTCAATGGTTTTTATATTAAAAACAGGACTGAAATACTTCACTTTTGAATCCTATTTCCAAAATATAAAAAAAAATTCATAAGGATGACTTGCAAAATGCGAAAAAAATAACTGCAAATAAATTTATAGAAAAGTGAAAAAATCCAAAACAAGCTGTTTGGAAATTGATAAAAGCAGAATCTGGCCTGGCGAAAAATCATTCCTTGGAGATTCGCATCTCTAACAAATACGGCATAGTTAGAGGCGGAAAAAAAAGCCGCTGGTTCATTAAATGACCACTATATTAATATCAGCCCAATCGGGTGGTTGAGTGTAATGTGAGACTGATTTTTTTTTTGGGGGGGGGGGGGGAGGGGGGCATCGCTAGACACTTCCGCTCCAGGGCGCTTAAAACCTCGGTACGCCATTGGTGCAGTACTTTACATTATTTTGTTGGTAGGATAGTTATCAAGTGTGTACTTATTGTAAGAAGTATGTTTTACATTTAATTATATAGTTAAGGTAAGGATTACATAAGTATATATTATTTTAAAAAGGTTTCAAGTATTAATTATTTCTTTACGCTAATGAATAATAAAATGAATGAGAAGACTGAAGAGATCGTTTCAAATCAAAACGATGAGAAAATATCGGCCTTCGGTCAGCAGCTGATGCGGCGTTGCCATATTGTATATTCCGGCCTTTAACTAGAGTCGGCCATGGTTACACCTATGACGGTTAGTTAACTGACATTAAACTCATTATTTAATTGGCTTTCGTGCAACTGGCCGTATGTATCTCCTGTTATTTGCAAAAACATGGCTCAAGCGGCGAGGCTGAACACCAATAAAATCCATAGGCCCACGCAATTTCTTTTTTACCTGGATAGAGTTCTTATATGGTGGCAGATAAGGGGAGATTATTCGTACAATATCTATTTTCTATAAAAACGGAAAATTTGATGAACGTGTTCATTAACTACTTTGGTAAAAATACATTTCTAAATTTTATACATCAAGACTGGTGCACTTTCTGAATCTCCCTATATATCTGATGATGAAGACCAATCAACAATTTATTTTTGTTCTGTATTCATTAAACATGAAACCTATTTCAACCCAACATTATCAACATCAACAAAAACCCAGCATTTCTACTGAAACAAAAAGGTAGCCTTGTGATAATGAGTGCGAGTCATCAATCCAGCACAACAAATTTCACTCGAAATATTGTCAAAATGAAAAACATCGTACTTAACATGTGACCTTAATTAACTGGAAGGGGGGCTTATATGTGGTGGTTATTTTTATTGGGAGGTAGGTCAAGACCGAAACTGTGCTTTTAAAGCTAACACGTTTTCACAATGTTTTAGAAGATTCAAATCTCATTTGCTTCTTTCTCACTCTCTGTCTCTCTTACTCTCTCTCTCCCTTCTGAAATTTAGGGGTGAAGACCAAAACTGTGGGGGGGGGGGGGTTTGCTGAAAATTGCAACTTCATACTCAACAAACGAGAGCAAATCCTAGTCTGATGGACCTTAAACTTTTCATGTTGGACGCATTAAAGCTTCGGCGCTAGTGAACTTTTTATGAGCTTGTAGATCACTAAAAGCTCTACGGTTCAGCTTTTTCATTTGTGGTTAGGTGGTGGCGGTGGGGGAGAAAGGGAGGGGGGTTGAAGAAGCCTGTTGAAGCTTTAATAGAAGGGAAGGGGTGGTTTTTGGAAGGGTGGTAAACTGCTGGAGGGTTGTATGGAGCACGGTAAGTATTTTAGAATTCAGGATGAGTACCGGTTAGTGTCCACCGAGCTGTATATATAACCTTCAGTGACAGGGAACACCCACTTTTTTGCTGAATTGGTAGAAGACCAGGATGATAATCTACTCAATTGACCACAGTGATGAAAATTGTAGATGATAGCATATTCATTGAATGTAGTTCGGGCTCCACCTGAGTTTATTGCTTGAACAACAAATGTAGCAACTCACAGATACAACGGAGTTTAGAACTTTCTTTGTAGTGGCGAAAATGATATCGTGGAAGGTTCATTCATAATGAATAATAAGACGGAATTGTCACAACAACATTTTTATGAAAACTTTGAGAAACTCGTTTCAGTTGATATACCATTATCAACCTCAATCAAACTAAAACTAAAGTAAGAAAAATACAGAGAAGCTTAATATATACGGAACATGGAATGATAATATTGGCTAAGCGAGAAAGAGGCTGACCTTCATCGAAAGTTGTGTTTGGCTGACAAGTCACGCCCCCTGGCGGGAGGAGTGACAAGTGAAAATACGAGTCAAAGGATTCGAGGAGGCGAGGAGTATGAAAGGACCCGATGAATTGAATAATCATTAATTATTATCATCAGTTGCTCTGATATGCATATATTCACCATTCAAGCAAGGTTCATGATTACCTGCTCCGATCTCTATGAAAATCATTTGCTTCCCAAGTCACAAGAAATGTACATTGACAGGTCTTGAAAACAGTCTTGTTTCTTTTTCTTTTTGTTTAACAGATCTATATAATATTATAAATATCATGCATCAACGTTTTCTCTGTTTTCCTCAATTTGACGATCTAAAATGATTTAAGAGAAGATTTCAACACAATCCAAATTGAAAACGTCAACGCTTGCACTGTAAAAGATTAAGTTGGTAATTGGGCAGAGCATAATCCTTCGTAATTTCCGAAGTTTTGATTTTCAAATGTAAACAACGACTGCTAATATTTTGATATTCACTATTCAAAACAAACCTATGAATACTTAAAGCTTGTGGAATTCAGATTAATTTATCGCACTCAACCTAAATAGAGTAGCATTTAACAGAGAAAATAAGAGAATTGCGAAAAGAGAGGGGGGAAGGAAAGATAGAAAAGAGATGAGGGAAAAGAGAAGAGATAAAAGAAAAGAGAGGGAAGTAAAGACACGAGAGGGAAAAGAGAAAGAATAGAGATGAAAGAAAAAGAGGAACGGGAAGAGAAGAAATAGGAAAATAGGAGAGAGAAGGTAAGTAATAAGAGAGGTGGGTGAAAAGCAGAAAGGGAAGTGGAGAGAGTGTGAAAAAAAAGGAAAGGACAGAGAGGAAAATTTAAAGAGGGAAGAAAGAAATAATGCAAATGGAAGCTAAAAAGGGAAGGAAAAAGAATGGAGGAAAGAGTGGGAAAGGAAGAGAAGAAAGAAAAGAGGCAAAAGAGGATAGAAAAGAGAGGAGAGAGGGTGGAAAAAAGAGGAGAGAGGATAGAAAAGAGAGGAGAGGAAAGAGAGGAGAGGAAAGAAGAAAAAACAGAAAAATGGAACAGATGCTAAAAATTTGAGAGGGAATGAAAAATATAGGAAAGTGCGGTGAGAAAGAGTAGAGGAAAGAAAAGAGAGGAGAGGGTAGAATAGGGAGGAGAGAAAAGAAAGAGAAATGAAGGGCAGAGAGAAGAGAAGAAAGAAAACAGAGTAGTGGGAACAGAAGGAATGGAAGGGAAGAGAGAAGAGAGTGAATGGCAGATGAGAAAGAAAAGAGTGGGAATGATGGAGAGGAAAGAAAATAGGAGTACAGACTAGTGAGAATGTTAAGAAGTACTGGGAAAATCTGAGTAAATAGAAAGAGGACGACGACGACTGCTGTGAGGCCTAATTGAATGGGCTATTAACATTTCTTGGGTGACGCGTTTTCAGCGTCGGGACGGCTAAAAGCTTAGATTGCGAATTTCACGCTTTGCGCGCGCCTCACATAATCCGATTAGGCCGCTGGATCTGCTCAGACAGACACTCTTCGCCTTCAGCTTTGTGTTTCTTTCTTTTTGAGCGTGTGAAGGCAGATAGTGGAAAAAGAAAGAAGGTGTGGGTGAGAGAGAGCGAGTAAGAGAAGGTGTGAGTGAGGAAGAGTGGGGGATTCAGATTCAGATGACTTTATTTGTGTAAATTCACAATGTATATGAATGATAAAAGTATTATTAATATTAGCAACTCTCAGATCCCCTAGTTGAAGTTAAGTACAGTTGTTTTTGAAAAGTAAACATAATGGTTGAATAGTTTGAGAAGAAAAGATTATAAATACAACACTGTATTAACTATTTTAAGGTAAAGTATAGCAGAAATTATGGATGCGGTTGTTTAAAAAATAAAAAACATAACAAAAATTTGAGAGAGAATGAGAGCGGAAGAGAGAGTTTGAGAGAGATTCAGATGACTATATTTTCGCAAATCTACAATGTATATGAATGATTACAGTATTATTAAGAATAGCAACTCTCAGATGAAAAAATTATAGCTCCTCATTAAAAAAATTGGAAAGTATTTAAATGTTTTACGACATACTCGTATAAGAAGGTGAAAATACAATATTCAATGGTAAGAGGCTCCAAAGTCTTGAGGCAGTAGCAGTGAAGGACTGATTGTACATGACTGTACGTTGATTTGGAATCTGAAGGAAGAATTCATGTTGCCGAGTGACCCTAGAATGAATGTTTGCAAGAAGAGTAAACCTATCCTTCAAATATTGTGGACCCCTCCTCTCAACAATAAGGCGATATGTAGTACACAACAAGAAATACTTCCTTCTACCCTTCAACTTTAACCAACGCAGCCTTCTATAGTAGGGTGTAATGTGATAATCCATTCTTGCATCAAATATGAAACAAATCGCATAATTTAGAGCACGCTATAATTTCAAATTCAATTTCTCTGTCAAGTCATTATGAACTATGCTGCCAAAATCAATAATAGGCATGATTAGACTCCGCACAAGTTAGTATTGTACAAAGATGAGTAGGAAGAAACCTTCGGAGTCGCTTCAACTGATGCATAGTAGCAAATACCCTTTTTTGTCATGATATTAACCTGTGTTCACCAACTCGGATTTTTATTGAGGTGAATGCCTAGAACTTCCATATGGCAGCATGTGACCCTCAATCTCAATCTAGAGCAAAACATTAATATGAATTTGGTTGTACAGCCTACCATAACCAATTACCATGCTTTTGAAATAGACAGAAAGAGAGATACTAGATCAGTTTAGGCTATCTTTCTTTATTCACGTAAATTTACAAATTTTGTATATGAGTAGGTAAAACAAAATAAATTTTCAACATCACGTGCATAATTTAGTGAACTTGGATTCTGTTATTTTTATAGTGCTAGAAACTATGTAGAATTTTTTTATTTGTGTAATCTTAATGATAATTTAAGCTACGGTGATGACAATCTAAGTTATGCAATCACATGAAATGGCGAAGTTTGGACAAAGATTCGTCCATTCTTGACACTCAACTAGAGAGAAAGAGTGAAAGAGAGAGTAGAAGAAGGAAAAAAGAGAAAAAGAGACAATGTGTAGGAGAGAAAATGAGTGAGATAGAGTGAGAGACAATGTGTGGGTGAGAGAAAGAGTGAGTGGGGGAGGGTGAAAGTCATGGAGTGGTTGAGGGAGAGAAAGTCTCAATGAAAGGATAATAATCACCACGAGAATAATTATTATTAACCGATACTACAAAGTATCCAAGGACCCAACAAATTTGCATGAAATAATAATTAGGTGCTATCATAGATTAGGGAGTAAAGATTTGATGGTTCGTCTATGGTACTATTATCAGTTGTGCTGATAGGCATAATGTACAATTCAAAACTGCTTCGAAAATGAACATCATAATAATTTTTGCTCAGGAAAAATGTATTACAATCAGTCATAATATTGAATTAATTAAAAAATAAATTAGCAATTGGTACAATCAGGTTTGGAGAGTCAAGTAACGAGCACCTGCAGATATTAGAATTTGACAAAGTTGAGCTCAAGATAGGCGATACAAAGACAATATCAGGCAATCTTCGTTTCTTGAAGATCTGCAGCAACTTCTCTCTTTCCTTTCCAATCTTTTTCCCCTTTATATTCTCCCCTATTTTCCTTTTCCTCTTTTTCTCTCCTTTCTATTCTTCCCTCTCCCATCTTCTCTCTTCACTTTCCTCTCTTTGCTTTTTACTCTTCTCTCTTATTACCTATCATCTCTGTTCTTTTTTCTTTCTCCTCCTCCCTTCCCTCTTTTCTCTATCATCTCTATTCTTTCTCGCTTTCCTTTCCTGTCTTTTCTTTCCTCTCTTTCATATTCATTCTCTTCTTTTTTTCTACTTTTTTCTCATACTACCTATCTTCTCTTCTCTATTCTCTGTGTTCTCGTTTCTTTTTACTCTTCTGTATGCTCTCTTTCTTCTCATCTCTTTCTTCACTCCTCTTTTCGCATCTCTCTCTTATCTTTCCAATCCAATGGAACTCTATTAATTCAGGTTAAGAGTGATAGATAAATCTGAAAGTTCCAATTCTACAAGCAATCTTCAAGCATTCTTCTATTTCATTTTTTTATCTTCTTATTGTGTCTAACTTCTATTTCTCCTGTCTTCTTCTTTTTTCTTTATCTCCTTCTTTTTATCCTCCTCCTCCTCCTTCTCCTCTTTCTCCGCCTCCTCCTTCAACCCCTCAACTATAGGTTGAGTGTAAGATAGGGTTATCTGGCCCTAACTCCGCCCTTTTATGTAAATGCATCACCTTGATATTACAAAATTCATTTATTATGCAAATAGTCTTATTAATTTTAGTAATCAAACTTACGAAACAGTGTAATAGTAACGTATCGTCTTGTATCTATTTTTTATCTAACTTTCATGAATTTAGGTGATGTCATTCATTGTAAGGTAATAGTCATAAGTCATATGAATTGTACATTTACTCGAATAAAGCTATCTGAATCTGAATCCTCCTTAACATTCACTTGTTAAGTGTCAAGAATGGACGAATCGTTGTCCAAACTTCGTCATTTCATGTAATTTATTGTATCACTTAGATTGTCATAACCTTAGTTAATATCATTAAGATCTTACAGATGAGATCATTGTACATGATATTCTTGCACTATAAAAATTATCATTATCTGAGTTTACTATAATTATTGATCTATGTGATGTTGATAATTTTGTTTTCAACCATTCATATGCATAATTTGTAAATTTTAATGAATAAAGAAAGATAATCTGATCTAGTCCTCCAGTTGATTCAATTGCTGATTCAGCCTATAATATTACAGATTTTGTCTTGGCAAATTTCTAAAATGTATTACATTCAGTGATTATATTGAATTACTTTAAAAATAAACCAGCAAATGGTATAATCAAGTAGAAGGACCAAGCAACGAGACCTGTAGAATTTGACAAAAATGAGCTCGAGATAGGCGATTCAAAGAAAGTTCATACAGCAATCTGTTATGTTAATGCGTTTCTTGAAGATCTGCAGCGGCTCTGGTGCTTTGGAACGGGTTTATATGAATCAAAGAGTGTCACGATCTTGAGAGCGACTTTGTCCTAACTTCACCCACCTTCGCTAGCCAATTCTGAATGCAATTACTTTCTCCCGGTCTCCATAATTTAGGCTTCAATTACTCAAATCCCTTCTCCAGCGTTCACGGCTCTCCCTGTACAACTTTCCTTCAAAACTTTTTCTCTGCTTCAATTTTTCTTTCTCGAGCCCCTCGCAATTCCTTTCGAGATCCAACCGAAGCAAGCCGACGATTCCAACTTCAATTATTCACGCTCTCTTTTGGAATAGTTTTTTTAGCTTCTCTCACATCCCCTCCCCTTACTCCATCATCATCATCACAAATTCAGCCACCAAAGCTCCGGGAATAATTGGAAAACGTCGATGTTGCTCAAAAAAGTCGATGTCTGTGAAGAATGTCGATGTTTGTAATGTTCAAGAATCGATACTTGTGGTAGGGAGTATTTAATGGTTCCGACTTACCAGGTGGTTTGGAATCCACCCAAAATAGTAGGTCCACCGTGTTCTTCGTAACATGGCTCAAACGGTGGGGTGGAAATACCCATTAGGGTCTCCCCACCAATGAAAGCCATACGCTGATTTTTATAATCATCATTATTATTATTATTATTATCATTATTATTATTTATTTTCATGATTATTATTATTATTATTATTATTATTATTATTATTATTATTATTATTATTATCATTATTATTATTATTATACAATACTACAGACAAAGAAGAGAGATCTTGATGCAGCAGGGTAGCTTGAATGGCAAAACGCCTTAATAAAAAAAAAAAAAAAAAATTATTATTATTATTATTATTATTATCATTATTATTATTATTATTACTATTATGACCTTATTGGAATCGTGTCGCTGTCCGTCTGTCTGACTCTTGCAACTTGGAATATCGCTTCCTCATACTTCGCAAACTAAGCCATAAAAAGATCTGAAAATAATTGAAGTCGATTTGTGTAGAAAAGTCGATGTTTGTGAAGAAAGTCGATGCTTGTGATGATTGAAAGTCGATATTTGTGTCGTGAAGTATATTATTAAGCGGTCCAATTGAAATCCTGCCGTTGTCCGTCCGTCCGTCTGCGCCTTAGTGCTCAAAAAGGAAAGATTCTAAACTCTTGAAACTTGGTATATAGATTCCTTATAGTCCAGGTAAGATTGCTATTGATTTTGATGATTCAAATATAAAAATAAGAGATCATGATGTGAAGCAGATTTTCACTATAGGGTCTAGATTAGTTTTGGCTAGTGAAAACAAAAAAAAAAAATTAACAGCAGTCACATTACTTCAAATCACAACATCGGAAATTACGAAGGCTGATGCTCTGTCCAATTGTCCACTTTTTTACAGTGCAAGGCAAGCGGTGACTCTGATTTTTGATTCTGTTGGAATTTTTTTTAAAATTATTTTAAATTGTCGGACTGAAAAATAGAGAAAATATTGATGCATGAGTTATTATGAGATCTGTTGAACAAGAATTTATCAAAATAGACGAACACTCTTTCAAGAACTGGAAATGTACATTTTTTGTGAATTGAGAAGCATAAATGATGTTCATAGAGTTCAAAGCAGCTGATTGGCAAGTTTAGTATGCCTTGGTTGGATGGTTGCATATGCCTATCAGCACAATTGATAAATAATAGTTATTACTATTTAATTTGTCAGGTCTTAGGATACTCTGATGCATATTTATATATTCTCATTTTCACATTACATTTCACATAAAAATTATTTCATTTTTTTAAATTATTCAAGTCTGTTTAAAAATTAATAAAATTTTAATGTGTAATATAACGCAACATTTCACATCTAAATTTTATTGATTTAAAAGCAGACTAACAGCAATGGATAGTAAAAGAGTTTAGTGTAGAAACATATACTAAGCCTATCTTGCATGAGAGGAAAATTAGCATAAGGCATAATGCTTTTGTTGCTAACAGTGAATTGACACAAATTTATCTTTATAATTTTATTCACGCTGTTTAAAAAAATGAGAAACTCTCGATAACCTGAATGGTAAGAGGATAACTTTTAACAGAATTTGGGAAGCAGAAATATATGTCATGAGACCATAGAATGAGGACAAAATACAAGAAAATAAATTAAATCTAGTTGATGAATAAGAAAGAGAAAAATAAACTAAATATTTTTGTATGTTCTCAAAAATTCTTTAATAAATAATAAAATTTGTTATTCTTTATTTAGTTTT
>OX418216.1:148409099-148459099 GCA_948455865.1 Conomelus anceps
TACCCAGCGTCGTGCGAGCTCACTTATCGTGTGCAATACATTTTCCTGTAATACGTTAATCTCAAGAGCTTAGAACAAAACAATGCAGGTGAGTGGAGCTGCAAAGCTGTTCTACTTATAAAAAACACTAAAAATTTGCATCACCAGTGAAACGCAAAATTGTTTTTTTTGGCGAACTCTTCTTTTCAAACAGATGAACTATATGGTATTTCACTCACTCTTCCTAATTTTGTGACAACTGCAATCAGTTATCTACCAAAAAAAAAATTTTCAAACTGCATTCCTGAGCAAGACCGGGTAGAAAGCCAGTAGGAAAATGATAATTTCCATGTGACTTTTCGAACGTTCCGCATTTTTCATAACTCCAGGGGCGATGCGCTTGTTGAATACGTGGATTTGGGTTTTTCAAATATTTTCCCGCTAATGAGCACGCAGGTTTTGGGTCCTATTGGAGTTCGATTCGGAAAAACATGTTTTTGGCTAACTTTCGTAAACATCTATTACAACTGTGACTGCTGAAGCTGCTTCTCAGAATTGAGTATAAGCTGGAGACGAAAGAGATGTCTGGTTGAAATCAGCACAGAAGCTGCAATCAGCAACTTCAATGCACGTGAGGAAATCGCCTTAACTGTTTGAAAGCCGTGTTGAAGGCCAGAAAGCCCTCTTTGAAAGAACATGTGTGATGTGTCTGTTTTTTCCTTGTCAATGATTGGTTTGGATTCGGGTCTTCTGTATAAGCCACTTTTCATGCTAGTAAAGACTGTAAAAAAATAAGGAAGAGAAGGAAAATAGGAGGTAGAAGTAGTGGAAAAGGAAGAGGATTACAGGAGAAAAAGAAAAAGATGAAACAGAAGATGATTACAAGAGAAACAGAACGATGAGGAATAGGAGAAGGAGGAGGAGAAGAAGAAGAAGAAGAGGAGGAGAAAGGAGGAAAACAAGACAAGAGAAGAAAAAACAAAAGAGGAAGAAGATGACGAAGAAGAGAAAAGAGGAGAAGAAGACAGGAGGAGAAGAAAAAGATAGTAGGAAGGGAAGAAGACAGGTGCAGAGAAAGAACGAGAAGAAGATAAAAAAGAAGACAAGGAGAAGAACATGAAGCAAAAGAAGAATAAGAAGACAGGAGAAAAAGAAGGTGGAGAGGAAGAAGAAGGAGAATAGGACAAGTTGAAGAGAAGAAGAAGAAAAAGAGGAGAAGGAGGGAGGGAAACAAGACAGGAGGAGAAAAAACAAAACAAGAAGACGATGACGAAGAAGAGGAAGGAGGAGAAGAAAACAGGAGGAAAAGAAAAAGATAGTATTTAGGGGCAGGTACAGAGAAAGAACGAGAAGGAAAAGACAGGTGCAGAGAAAGATCCAGAAGAAAAAGGAATAGAAGAAGATAAAAAAGAAGACGAGGAAAAGAACAAGGAGCAAAGAAGAATAAGAAGACAGGAGAAAAAATGACGGTGAGGGAGAAGTAGGAGAATAAGACAAGTTGAAGAAGAAGAAGAGGGAGTAGAAGAAGGAGTAGAAGACAAGAGGAAATTAAAAAGACATTAGGAAGGGAAGAAGACAAGTGAAGAAAAAGAAGGAGAAGAAGAAGAGAAAATAGTAGATAAGTAGAAGAAGCAGGAGAAGGAGGAGGAAAGAAGAGTAAAATAACTACAAAAAAAGAAAAGTAGGATAACGAAGAGAAAGAGTGGAAGAAAAAAGAGGAGAAAGAATAAAGGAAAAAGTAAAAAGAGGAGAAAAGATGATGGAGAAAAAAAGGAAGATGGATGAGGTGGTCATGAACGAGAAAGGGAAGAAGGAACAGGAATCACTCCTCCAGTGTGATCAAGAAGAGAAGAAGGTGTTGGTGAGGGAGGAGATGGAGGAGAATGAGGTGTAGCTGAAGGAGGAGTTGAAAGAAGCGGAGATTGATGAGGAGAAGGCGGAAGAGGAGGAGGAGGTAGATGAAGAAGATAAAGAAGGAAAATAAGAAGAAAAAGATGAAGAGGAAGAAGAGTAAGAAAAAGGAAAGGAAGAGGAAGAAGGAGAAGAAGAATAAAAGAAGAAGAAGATGAAGAAGAAGAGGGGGATGAAAATGAGGTGCTTTCTCCATGTGGAAAATAACACGGATAATGATTGTTAAAGCATTGAGCTCGGCTCTGAAATGATTGTAGTGATGTCAATAACAAGTAGTAACGATTCAAACAGTTTTGATACCTGAAGAGGTGAAAAGAGAGAAGAGGAAGAAGAAGAAAGAGTGGAAGAAGGATAAAAAATAATGATCCAAACAGCATGTTTGGAGCTCTAAAGTGGCCCAAAGCAAGAAACGGAAGAAAACAAGAAGGAAGGGGAAGAGAATATGAAAAAGAAGGAGGATAGCGATGAGGAGGAGGAGGAGGAGGAAAGTAAAAAGGAGACCTTGACGACGAAGAACATGGGAGTGAGAATAGTTATAAGGAGATGAAACGAGAAAAAGAAAAAGAAAAATAAGAAGATGGCGATTCAATTCTTTCGAGCTACCTGCTAATTCCAAATGATATTGTCTATTAAATAAAAGAATTTCTCTTTTGTCAAGCATTCCAAGTTTCTAAATATAATCCATTTACTCTTCATAATATGTCAATCACAGAAAAACAATATTTTGAAACATATATGAACAATATAGGGAAAAGCCTTTCAACTTACATGTTATCCAGAGTTTATTTGCTTATCCACTGGATTTTGATTGGCTGTCAACAACTTCAAAACAATTATTCTGTTGGATTCAAATAAACAATATTTGTTTCTGAATTTTCCTCATGGGAGAGTTGTTTATTGTTTTGTTCTTTTGTAACATCCATCAGTGCAACCCTTGAGGGAGTTTGTAAAGTTTTTTCCCTATAATAGCTGCCCACGAGCCTTCCAATCCAAGTATGCAGTAGCGTAGCAAAAGTCTTCTCATGGGGGGGGGGAGGGTTATTTGAGATTCGGGGTCCCCTCAGAGTGATGGGGGGTCCGGGTGGCTTCCCCCGGGAAAATTATGATCAATAGTCCCAAAAATCGTATTCCATGAAATTTTAGACTCATTTCTAGAAAACCTCAAATCCATATATTAGTCAATATTATGGGAAAATTTTGGAATTCTCGGTGTTGAGAGCTCGATTTGAGGCTTAATAACAGCGATTTTCCATGAGTATTTATGAAAATGAAGTTTATAAATTGGTTAAAGTGAAAGCTTGAATTCGATAAATCATTGCTATCATGAATCGTTTGCTTAAGAACTCGAACCCACTTTTCGTATATTGTTAGTTCGTTAATTATTTGTAAACAAATTTTAATGTATGAAATCTAAAAAATACTACTCTTATAAAGTCGATTTAACAAGTTATCGTGGTTTCAAATTATTATAACAGTCAGGGCCACCCAGAGACATTTTAGTGGCCCAGGGCAGAGTTGTGGCTAGAGGCTCCCTTACACCTTCACCCTAAACACCAAGTAGTTTCAATTAATGACTCGACTTCCCAACTAGCATTGATAAGTCTTTCAGCTATGCCTATAGTTGCCCACTGTACTCAAAAAAATGTGTGTAACTAATTTGAATTGTTTTTTCAATTTAAAGATGAAATTTGAGGGTAGGCCAACTGAAAACTACTCCATGAAAAAGCTGTGGAAGTTAGGGAAAGGGGCAATAAGCAGCACCAGAGAGAGCAGTAAACTTCTCTCCTATTTTTGTGTATTCCCTTGAATTCGCATCGAACTATTTAGTAATACTGGAATATGTAACATTTTTAAAAGATATTGAATTATTATGACTTCGATTGGAACTTGATTCAACTTGCTAAGAGAGAATAAATTGATAACACATCTTATTCCAAACTTTAACTTATAGTAATTTTGTATTTACATTATAGAGTGACAGAACCCCAAAACATTTGGGATTCTGAGGGTTCTCCACTGGAGAAAAAAATTGTTTTCCAGGTCTTGAAAGTGCAACTCTAAGCTTTTTTATGGTTATCAATCTATTCTCTCATATTATTTTTTGTTGGTTGATTTATGGTGTGACAAATTTCACGATCACAATAAACTCTATGGAGTATCAGATCTGAACAGTAACAAAAATGAGCATTTGAAGCCTGTCTGCAAAAATATTGAGAGATATTTTTCTTTTCAAGCCTACTGCTTCAACTTCATTGATGTGGTCTAGGGGAGCTTCAAACCTAAGTTTGAGGACTCCAAAAGTACTGGGAACAGCATCGTGGGGCCTTTGATGGCCCGAAGCCGAGGCAAATAGGGTTCCCTGGTGTATGAACGTTGAAATTTTAAATATTCTATATGCAACCTACTTGAATCTCTACTTCACATAACTATACTGGCTATACTTCACATGACTATACTTGTGCCAGGAGCCTCTAGGGTCTGTTAAGGCTTCTAAGAAGCCTCTAGAGGTCTAAACTGGAGAAAAAAGGGGCCCTGGAGGCTTCTAGTTGGCCAACTTCGGGCCCCTTATTTTATTTTTTTTTTGTCACTTACTTGCATTTGTAAAATAATGTGCCTCGTGACGTTGAGGCCCAAGAAAACTTCTCTTGTTCGCCCTTTGTGACCTTAGTGTTTTTTTTTTTTTTTTTTTTTTTTTGGTTGATTAAAGTATCAAAATTATATTATTTTTTCCAGTTGTAAACTTCACGTATAAAAACATTTTTACCTTCAGTAACCAATATAAAATTTTTTTTATGCCTCCCTACTCGTTTTTACTCTTTTACAGGCTCAAGGGGGTTTTCAACCCGGAAAACCCCCCACGTCACTATGCCAATGCAAGGATGAAAAACTAATTTCATGTTCATCGCGTTTACAACGTGATTTGGGTGCGTATGTTGATGGCACAAATAATAGGCTAGTGGACAGCAGATTATTAAGAAAATTTTATAGGCTAATGAATAATAAGACGAAATTGTCACAACCACATTTATTAAAACTTCGAGGAACTAGTTTCGGTTGTTACACCATTATCAATCTCAATCAAACCAGTTTGATTGAGATTGATAATGGTGTAACAACCGAAACTAGTTTCTCGAAGTTTTAATAAATGTGGTTGTGACAATTTCGTCTTATTATTCATTATGGATACCTTCCACAATATCACCTTCGCCATTACTGAGAAAGTTAAAGAAAATTTTAATTAACTTATTGAAGTAATAATGCAAATGGCTTTATTGTTGGGGAGACCCTTACGGACAGTTCCATCTCGCTTTAAAATACCTTCTTTACAAAATACAAAATACTGTCTTTGTATGAATAGCCAGACCAGGCTGCCAGCAAGTGAAGCCTACTGCAATATTTCTTGTTTTTGTCTTCTTGTGAGCATCACTCCTATGAAGAAAACCCTTGTTGAGAGAAAAATACTAGAAGTTCTGTGAACAGCAGACCTCACGCCCAAGAATAAGGGTGCTTGAACAGAAGAACATCCTCTATGTACTCAATGATAATCACCATTGCAAAATTCAACTAAATCGTCAGACATAACCCTCGATTAAATTTGCGTTGTCTATTTCATGTCTGTCATCCACAAAAAGTCACTCTGCATCACATCATCCAGGCAGCGTTTCTATTTCCCAGACAGCTGATTGTTTGAATGTTAAAGTCAAGCATAATTAAGGATATATGGAAGAATGATAATTCTTTATGAGAATTTCTGTTGAATTCGAAGCTGTTCCATATGACCAAAAACTAAGGGCTATAATTATGGAACTGCAATAAATGTTTTAAATAAACATGTGAATATTTTAGATTGATGATTTCCCTTTATGATTCAAGCTTAATTGAGTATTTCATTGAAAAGGAACTTAGTTTGAAATATTTTCTCTACGTATTTGAAGTTTTAAAGACTCAACACGATGAACATGAGTTTTCAGGGAGCAAATACAAAACCCTTCACAGCCAATGAAAAATAAACTCTTTCTAGAAAAGGTTGTTCCTTTTATTTTTGCAAATGTTTTGAATGTCTCAGCATTTCCAACACTGTCTGTTTAATCTTTCCAATGTTTATCTTTTGTAAATTGGGAAGCATTTATGATGTTCATAGGAACAGAAGGAATTGAATGACAAAATTAGGAGAGGTTAGTAATAATATAAATTATTATTCTCATTATTGTTATCATTATTATTATTATTATTATTATTATTATTATTATTATTAATATTATTTTCGTCTGATCTATGGATACTCCGTTTGTGTCCGTGAATTCTTTCGTATGTGTGTCTCACAATGGAGCTGCAAGAAAATATGAGAATCATTTCCAGTCGGCAAGAAGTTCTAAATTGAATCTTCACCGCCAAAGAATTTCCTCTTTTTTCGCGCGTGGATTTCTCAGCTTTTCCCCCAGGGAAAGGCAGACCTTTCCCCCCACCAAAGCAGAAACCCTGCCAAGAATCAACACTTCCAAATATAGAGTAGTCTGAAGGATGTGCGGTCTACCTTGCCGAGTCAGGGTATAGTGTTACCCAGGCCCCTAAGGCATTCTGGGACAGGGTGATATTTGTACCATTTCATTCACTGTCTTAGGTCTAAGGTCAAAGGTTGGGGAGATATTTAAGATAGAACTTTCAACAGATATTTTGATTTGGAAAGTTTGACAAACCACTACCTATTTCCCCCTTACTGCGTGCTCACTTGCATGCATGCGAAATAATTATGAGCGAGAATGGCCGAAATAAGCAGAAGGAGGAAAAGGAATAGCTGATGTAGGATGAGAGGGAGAGGAGAAGGAGAAGGAGAAGGAAGAAGATGGAGAAATTGTGGAGGAAGTGATAGACATAAATGAGGGTGGTGAGGAAGAGGAGGATGAAGAGAAGAAGGAGGAGGAGGAGGAAGAGGAAGAGAAGTAAGAGGGGGAGGAGGAGGTGGAGGATGAAGAGTGAGAGGAGGAGGAAGAGTCGAGGAGGAAGAGTCGAGGAGGGAGAGAGAAGAAGAAGGAGTAGGATGTAGAAAGATAGAGGAAGAGTAGTGAGAGGAGGAGCAGGAGAAAGAGGTTGTAGTGGTGGTGAAGGAGGGGGAGAAAGAAAAAGATGATGAGTATGAAGAGCAGATGAAAGGGGAGGAATGCAAGTGTAAAAAGGAGGAGTAGAAGAAGTAGAGGGATGAGAATGAGAAGTAGTAAGATGAGAGGGGGGAGGAGTGAGAAGAGAAGAATGTGGGAGGAGAAGGAGTAGAACAAGGAGGAGGATAAAGGAAAATATGAAGAAGGGGTGACGAAAGAGGAGGAGAACGATGAAAAGGGTGATGAGAAGGAGGGAAAAGAAGTGTAGGTGAAGAGAAGGAGAAGAGAAAAGGAGTAGACTGAGGAGGAGGAGGAGGAGGAGGAGGAGGAGGAGGAGGAGGAGGAGGAGGATTAGATTAATGGTGAGGAGAATGAGGGGGAGAAATAGGATGAAGTGATGATGAGAAGAGGTGAAGAAGAAGGTGGAGTAGAAGGAGGAATGGAGGAGTTGGGATAGGAAGAGGAGAAGGAGAGGGTGTTAGAGAAAGAGGAGGAGGAGGTTGAAGAGGATAATTGGGATGAAGAGGAGGGGGAAAAGTGTTAGAAGAGGGCGAAGCAGGAGTAGAACCAGTAGAAGGAAGAGAATGAGGTTTAGTAGGAGGAATGGAGGAGTTGGAAGAGGAAGAGGTGGTGATGGATGAAAAAAAGTCCAAGAGAAATAGAAGAGGAAGAGAAAGAAAAAATAAGAGGATAAATAGAAGAGGGAAATGAAAAAGTAGTGCTGTAGAAATACTAATAATGTTGACCCGTTCACTTATATTATTTGAAAGTTATGTAGTTTTTTTATTTTTTATAATTTTATGCATTTTGTTATGCAACGTGAATTGACCCAGCAAACGAGCAGTTTTCTCTGTATAGTACATTTTAAGCTGCTTATTGCTCTCTAAAGTACATGAATTCGCTTGTCATTCGGGGAGCTTCCTGTCTGTAAGGTGACGTCACGTCACATTACGTGACTTAATTCTGCAAAAAAAGGAGAATCATTCTCCAAGATTACTGACAGATGACTTCTCACGCTCCTCATGGATAGCATGCTCTCTTTTTCCAACTGCTTTTTATTTGGTTCAAAGATGGTGGAGGTGAGAAGAAGAAGAACAAGAAGAAGAAGGAGGAGAAGAAGGAGAAGAAGAAGAAGAAGCAAAAGAAGAAGAAGCAGAAGAAGAAGAAGAAGACGAAGGAGGAGGAGGAGAAGAAAAAGGAGGATAAGGAAAAGAAGAAGAAGAAGAAGGAGGAGAAGAAGAAAAAGGAGAAGAAGAAGAAGCAGGAGGAGAAGAAGGAGGAGGAAAAAGAGAAGAAGAAGAAGAAGGGGGAGGAGAGGAAGAAGGAGGAGAAGAAGAAGAATAGGAAGAAGAAGAAGGAGAAGAAGAAGGAGGAAAATAAGAAGGAGGAGGAGAAGAAGAAGGAGAAGAAGACGGAGGAGGAGAAGAAGAAGAAGAAATAGAAGAAGAAGAAGAAATAGAAGAAGAAGAAGAAGAAGAAGGAGAAGAAGAAGGAGAAGAAGAAGGAGAAGAAGATGAAGAAGAATTGGAAGAAGGAGAAGAAGAAGGAGAAGAAGGAGGAGGAGAAGAAAAAAGAGGAGAAGGAAAAGAAGAAGGAGAAGGAGGAAAAGAAGAAGAAGGAGGAAAAGAAGAAGAAGAAGAAGAAGAAGAAGAAGAAGAAGAAGAAGAAGAAGAAGAAGACGAAGGAGGAGGAGGAGAAGAAAAAGGAGGATAAGGAAAAGAAGAAGAAGAAGAAGGAGGAGAAGAAGAAAAAGGAGAAGAAGAAGAAGCAGGAGGAGAAGAAGGAGGAGGAAAAAGAGAAGAAGAAGAAGAAGGGGGAGGAGAGGAAGAAGGAGGAGAAGAAGAAGAATAGGAAGAAGAAGAAGGAGGAAAATAAGAAGGAGGAGGAGAAGAAGAAGGAGAAGAAGACGGAGGAGAAGAAGAAGAAGAAATAGAAGAAGAAGAAGAAGGAGAAGAAGAAGGAGGAGAAGAAGAAGGAGAAGAAGATGAAGAAGAATTGGAAGGAGGAGAAGAAGAAGGAGAAGAAGATGAAGAAGAATTGGAAGAAGGAGAAGAAGAAGGAGAAGAAGGAGGAGGAGAAGAAAAATGAGGAGAAGGAAAAGAAGAAGGAGAAGTAGGAAAAGAAGAAGAAGGAGGAAAAGAAGAAGAAGAAGAAGAAGAAGCAGAAGAAAAATATGAAGGTTCAGTAGGATGAGTATGGAGAAGAGACGTAGAAGAAGTATAAAAAGAAGTTGAAGGTAGTTGTTGAGAATGGTAAAAACGAATCTCTAACGATGTGTCATCTGAAAATGCTTAGCGAATGGCAAACTCGAGTGCCGATCCATTGAGAAAGTGAAGAAGAAGAATACGACGACAAAGTAGCAGTTGAAGAAGAAGAAGAAGTAGGTGGTGAGAAAGAAGAAAGATACAGTGGAGAGGAAGATGGAAAGATGCCTTTTTTAAGGGTTCCAGGATCTCTCTTCCACTCAACCAATGAAAAAAGAGGAAGTGATAGGGGAGAAGAGTATCTGGGTATGAAGCGGATGGTGGAGAGGAAGGAGAAAAAGAAGAAGAAAGGGAGAAGATGATGAAGGCAGTGAAGACGGAATACAAAATAGTAGAAGGAGACGAAGAAGAAGAAGAATCACCTCTGAAGCACACAGTACATAGTAGAGAGACATCTTTTGTTTTATTCTCAGTTTAAAAATAGAAAATTTTGGCGTTGGTTGAGTAAATGTTGCTTTGATTCTGATGTTTTTACATAAACTATTCAATAGACTCCGATTCTCATTCATAAAGAGCTGCAATAGATAAGGTAACGTTCACAAAGAATAGGCTACCTAAAAATTACTTCATATTTTGAATTTCATTATAATTGATTTAAATCCTTGATGTTTTTAAAAAGTCTCTTGTATTGAATGTTATTAAAGCATTAAAATGTTATCTATTTAGAAGAAGAATTCCAGCTGTGAGAATTAATTAATTTTGGGTTTTTCAATCAATATATTATATTTAGAAATGTAGGGGTTCATAAATGATTTTTTTTTTTTGTTTTGGGGTCAATAGATCTCTCGAGTTATTTTCAACTTTTGATTATTTTTTACTGGACGATATCTTGAAGAGATATGACATCTTTTCTATTTTAATCGGACAATTCTTTTTTTTTTTAAATCGAAGAAATTGGAGTAACCGAATTCGATTACTTTTAGAGAATGTAAAAAATCACTTTTTTAATTTATTTTGATAAAAAAAATTGTCAGATTAAAATGAGAAATGTGTCATTCTATTCCCTGAAGTGCTTCCAATTATAAAAATAATACCATATATCAAAATAACTCGTAGGTGAGTTCAAATGCCATTTGAAAACCAAAAACGGGTCAAAAACCAAAAAATGTAACCTTTGAGCCCCATGAAAATATCCCACAAAATGGTAGATTAAAAAATGTTTCCTCATAAATCGAATTCCAATACCTCAATAATATCCAATACAACAGACTTTGAGGAAAATAAATGACCCAAAACCCTGTGCACAGACTTGAAACTTGATATTCATGGCGAACAGCACGTTTCACTAGTGATTACAAGTAGTTGTATTACAAGTAGTAGAGTCTTAAATAATGTATGACGAAAGTAAAGGCAGAAGATTTTAAAACTTGATACTGTTACGAATTCTATGTCTAAAATAACGCTGGCAACACTCAAATTTATCACTCGCACTTTACACAAATAATTACAACACACACTGATCAGTAATTTCTTACAGAAAAATAAGCAATTAAAAACAGATAAATCAACATTGTTCAACTAATAAAGATATTTCAATATTACTGTACAAAAACCAATCACTAAATATTAAAAAGGCCGATCTAATATTAAATAATAACTGTTCAATAAACTGTCCAATAATATTGAAAAAAACGTCTAAAAGACAATTAAACTTATGTAGCACATGTCCGTAATACCATAAAAGCTATTAGTAGAGCTCACTGGTATGAATTAAATAAGAAAAAGAATTATTATCACTATAGGTACAGAATACAGTAATTAATTATCAGAGAGCTTTCACTACTTGTTTATCACGACGATTTTTAAACAAAACTGGAATGATTTTACAAAAGTCTCTCTCTATTTATATAATTTTCCAATTGAGATATCTCTCGATTCTTCAACCAAATTATACCGAATTCTAAAATAAACAATCAAGGACCCTCGCACCTTCCACAATTATTAATATTCCATTAATTTCAATCAGACAACTAGAAAATTCTACAAAGTACCAAGTAAACACCATAAAAGTGTCAAAAAAAGAGTAATTGCATAAAAGTAAACATCTACAACGAGAACCACTGTTCCTTCTTTCTCTCTCCATTTTCACTACAATACTTTACTTCTTTGAACTCTGGGCTTCTTGCATTTCAATTTCGAAAAAGCTATTGAAAACTTCAAATTTTTCCAAAAATATAAGATAGATTTTAATCAAAAATACAAGTAGCCAAAAAATTAGTAGCTTGTGGATTGCTATTGGACTGGCCCATAAAGGCAATAATAAGATTTTTTGTTGATTCGATGAGTTATTTTTGTTATTTTTGAGTTCAACGAGTTGGTCAGCATCGCTGGATGTTCAAAACTCAGGAACGTATACCCCCACATTCTAATCAAATCCAAGGCAACGTAATTGCAGTAGATTGCTTACTCATAACTGGGGTAATTTGCACTCCTAGTCTCCCACCATCAGGGTCAGCCTCCACTCTACTACATTTGCCAACATATTAGAGCTAATGTACTGTCAGATTGCTCACTCCCTCTTTTGCTCGCTTTCACCTCTCACTCATTCTCTCTCTCTCTCTCTCTCTCACTGGCTTCTCCCTCATTCTCTTTCTTTCTCACACTCACTCTTTTCTACTTACTCACTTAACCTCACTCCCCCTATCACTCCCTCTTACCACTCTCCAAACTCCCTCTCTTATCACCTCTCACTCATCTTCTCCCTCTCCTCTCTCTTTCACTCTCTTCACTCTATCTCTCTCCCTCTCCTCTCTCAAACCTTTTTCTCTCTCTCTTCTCTTTCAACCTTTCACAATCACTCCCTCACTGTCTTCTCCCTCTCTCTCTCACTCTCTCCTCTCTTTCATGCTCTCTTACTTTTCTCTCTTTCTCACCCCCTCTCTCTCTCACACACTCTTCTCTCTTCTGTTTCTCTCCTTTCTCACCCTATTTCACACCGTTTCTTATTCCGTCTCTCTCTTCTCTCACACCCTTTCTCACACTCCCTCTCTCTCACACACTCTCTCTCTCTCTCTCTTCTCTTTCTCATTTTCCTTTCTCTTTTTCAACCTCTATCTAATCTCTCTATCTTTGTAACTCTTTCTCACTCTCTCCTCTTACACCTTCTTGCTCCCACCACTTTCTCTGACTTTTCTCTCTCTCTTCTCTCTTTTCCTCTCTTCTTTTCATCTCTCTTCAGTCTCTCTCACCTTTCTTACCCTTTCTCACTCCCTCTCTCCTCTTTTTTTCTCACTTGTCCTCTCTTACTCATTCTCCTCACTCTCTTACTTTTTCTCGCTCTTTCTCACTTTATCCTCTTTCTCACTCTCTTTGACCTCTCTCCGCAGTCCATCTCTCTTCTGTCTCTCTCACCTTTCTTACCCATCCTCACTTCCTCTCTCCTCTTTTTTTCTCACTAGTTCTCTCTTACTCATTCTTCTCACTCTCTCTTTTTTCCACTCTCTCTCACCTCTCTCCTCACTCAATCTCTCTTCTGTCTCTCTCACCTCTCCTACCCTTTCTCACTCCCTCTCTCCCTTTTTTATCTCACTTGTCCTCTCTTACTCATTATCCTCTCGCTCTCTCTCACTCTCTCTCACCTCTCTCCTCAGTCCATCTCTCTCTCTCATTCTCTCTCAATCTCCCTCTCAGTACCACACTCTCTCTTTTCCCCCTCTATCTCACAATCATTCTTCCTCCCTTCGCAAAATTTAAAGAGGAACAACAAATGTAACTTTTTGGCTATTTTATTTTTGTTTGATGGCAAACGTTTCTTCAACACTCTCTTTCTGTCGCTCTCACACATCTTGAACTCTCTTCTCCACTCATTTTGTTCCCTTTTCATTCTCTTTTTCTGTCTTACAGAAATCTCACACTTTCCATCTCACTCACACTTTCTCTCTCACACACACATTCTCTCTCACGCTCTAGTTGAGTGATTACTAATTGCGTGAATTCAAGAATGGACAAATCCTGGTCTAAACTTCGCCATTTCATGCTTCTACGAGTACATCACTCAGTTTCTCATTACAGTGGTTAATATCATTTACTTATCCTAAATAATTATTATCAACTACTTGTTGTTATCCGTCGACGAAACTTAGCTCTAACGCTGGAGAATTGCGGATTGAAGAAAGCGAGGAAGAAAAAAAAAATAAAAAGATGACAAAGAAGAAGTTGTGATGAGGAAGAAGTAGAAGGAGAGTGAGACGAAAGAGAAGAAGGAGAAGAAAGAGGAAAAGGAGAATAAGGTGAAGAAGTCAATAAAAAAGGTCAATAACAAGTAGCGATTTATACAGTTTTGATATTGTCACGGTGCAAAATGCACCGGCCCACTTTATTAAAAACATCTCAAGAAATATAAAGATAAAGATTAAATCTAGAAAATTAAGTATTCAAGTAAGATTACTTTCATATCATTTTTATTATATTAAGTCAAAAAAATCTAATTGCTTTTATATAATACATCTTTGTCAAATAAATCATGTTTTAGCGCCATACTATGATCGCAGTACACAACGAAATGTTTACGTTATTCAAAAGAGTTAAGCTGGGCATTCACGTTCCAACTTGTAATACAACTTGCAGTACTGCTAGATGGATAGTCGACTCCACTCACGCTCCTACTTGCAATCCAACTTTATTCCTAGTCAGCTGTGAGCATCGCTCTCGAGCAGAAAAATGTAACCAAAGTTGCCCGATGTTGCCCGAACTTGCCCAAAGGTCAAGCACTGACTGAGATAAGTTGGACAGCTTTGATCCGACTCCCCTACACGCGCTCCAACACCGTCATTTGGAAGTCGTCCCTCTAGTCGTCCATCTAGTCGTCCATCTACAATTCCAACTATCCAACAAGCCCATTCACGTTCCCATATCGAATCCAACCTTGGAGGTTGGACTGCAAGTTGTACTGCAAATCGGACGTGAATGACCAGCTTTAGATTTTCATCCAATGCTTTTACTAGCCGGCTTATCAAACAGCTGTTTTCGATTTATCTCTGCTGGTTCTTTCGTTGAAATTTAATAATTTTTCGAATTGTTTTTTCTGTATTCATTTTTTATGTTTATCTGAGAAATCTGCTAATTCATATCCTATTAATTATTTAATTTGTTAAATTGGTTATTAATTACTCCAAATCGTTATTTTCTCTTTCGTGATGATGTCAAACTGTGAACTCAAGGCCGTTGTAGGCTTCCTATTGGAGGATTCCACCTAAATTCGCTATGATTGGTGGATTACCACATCACGCCACCTTCTTCTCCAAACTCTGGCTTCAGAACTCGGACAAGTGGAGAGACGATTTTTGGCAAGTTGAGGAGGAGGTCCGTTTTAAACCTCTTCTACAAGAAATTTTTTTAAGTTTTAAACTTACAAATTCTAGCCAATTCTATATGTTAAATGATAAATGAGAAAGTAAAAAGAATCCTGATTGCCAAATAGTAAATTTAAACCTCACAAATATCATAACACGCGATCAAACACATGCAACCAGCCCAAGATGTCTGAAGGAAAAACGACGCCAACTTCGATCGAATAACAGTGAAATAAGTAGCTCATCGAGTGCGCGTAAAAATTGGGCCAAATCAAGAAAGAATAGTATGTGAAATATTTTATCATTACAAATTGAGGATATAGTAAAATTGGCATATCATTTGTAGATACTGCCGAAGCGAACTCTCATAATTGGTTCGCCCTTAGGTGACAAAACCTACATGCTCAAAAAACAATTTATTATTCATATCTAAATTCAATACAGGGTTTCCCATGAGTAGCCCGACAAACTTCTAGGGTGGTTTCCTCTCATCAAAATAATGAAAAAAGTTCATTTAAATATGTCCGGAAATGCTTTGTTAGGGAGTTACGGCTAGTGAAAGATTTTGCCCGATTTTCCAGGAAAGGATGGAAATAGAGCCAAACTGATTTTTTTATGGCGTTTAATTAGATGTTACATTTATCGGATTTCATTGTAAAATGAACTGAAAAATTGAATAGAACCCGTCCCAGACCTCTAGAATCATCAATATCTGAGATATCAGACAAAATATGCAAAATTCGGTCTCGAAAAACATGCTTCATTTAGATTTGATACACATTACCATTCGGAAACTTTATAAGCATAACTTGTAGTGAATTTAATTATAAAGAGAATGGTGTAAAATAGGTTTATAATAAACAAATAGTAAGTCTAAAAAAATAATTTTTAATTTAACCAACACATACGAAAATAAGACAGCAGCAAAACAAAAATTAAACAAAACATTTCAAGATGTGTAACTGTACATTTTAATTACTGAAAAGGCATGCGGTTTATTCGCAAATGCAGTATTCATTCAATTAAAAAATGACAAAAAAATTCACAGTATAAAAAATTGTTGGTTGAGAAATAAGATGATAAAAATACAGCGTCAAGTGAAATGCTTTTAGTTTATTGAAAATCAAGAATTGGCAGCACTTCTGCAACAATACCTGAATCCAAGTTATTGTACAGCCGTACAATGATACAGCAGTCGCAATAACTAGTCTGTCAACTGTGATTTGTGCAGTGTATGTGCGGTTTGTATTATTTGTACTTTATTCGTGTTTTTTTTTAATGATAAGATGCCATTCACATTTTCAAATCAAGAATACGCAGACACTGTTTTCGTCTAAGGTTTTGCCAATAGAAATAGTCAGGCACCTAAACTTGAATATGAAAGATGATTTCCGAATAGAAGAACACCTACTTACGAAACATTTTTGTGTTGGTATTCAATAACTTAAGAACAACTGGATCTTTTCCATTTGTTACTTGTTCGAGTGAACGTCCTGTAATGGCTGTAATACAGGCTGTACGCGAACAAGATGCGTTCATGGTTTGACATGATACAGCGTAGTCCTCAAATTAGTACTCGCCGACTTTCAAATAGATTAAACATATCTCATAGTACAGTCTGGAGAACATTGAAAGAAAACAACTTTTATTCATATCATTTACAAAGAGCTCAAAATCGATGTGTTGATTTAATTGAACATTAATTTTTTAAACTTTGTATTTGTTTATTATTGACCTATTTGACATCATTCTCTTCAGAATTAAAATCACTACAAGTTTTGTTCATAAAGTTTCCATATTTATAACCCATTTAACGAAGTTAATGAAGATCAAATCTAAATAAAGCATGTTTTTCGAGACCGAATTTTGCATATTTTTCCTGATATCTCAAATATGGGTGATTCTAGAGGTCTGTGACGTTTTTTATTCAATTTTTCAGTTCATTTTACATAAAATCCGATAAATGTAACATCCAACTCAACGCCATAAAAAATTAGTTTGGCTCTATTTCCATCCTTTCTTAGAAAATCGGGTGAAATCTTTCACTAGCCATAACTCCCTAACAAAGCATTTCCGGACATATGTTTATATAAACTTTTTTCATTATTTTAATGAGAGAAAAACATCCTAGAAGTTTGTCGGGTGACTCGTGGGACACTCTGTATATTGTTTAAATTTCAACTTCTATTTATGAATATAATTTCCATGTGTAATATTACTTCTGATCTTTTATGCCTATTTTTTATTCTAAATTTCATAATAAATCACATAGTAATTTCTATCAATATTTTATAATTTTCATTCCTATTACACAACTCTGGTTGTAGAATGTTTTAGTAATTTAATTTAGAAATCCGACAGCCGGCTTCGCCGAGTTGAGTTGGTTATTTGGGAAATAATTGTTTGCCCTTGATTGAGGACATGCATGTTGATTCAATATTTTATTCACTTCTGAACAGTCTATGACAAAATTGTTTTTGTAGCTTTTCCACCTCGCTAGCTTGGGTTGTTGGGAAGGTGTAACTAGCAAATATTACATATTCCACACACAATTTTCGCTTGCAATAGGGATTTAGCTGGAGATTCTTCATATTTTATCTTTCTTTGCTGGATTGGATTGTGTGGATGATATTTACAGATACTCTGCATTTTCTCCCACGATTCCGTCCGGTAAAGATAGATATTAATCTGTGTAGTTTTGAATTGAGATGGTGCACCTATCTTCAACATTTTCATAAAATTATTTATGACTGCAACTTCCAGCCATTCGAATAATCGAATTTTTATACAAGAGAGGGGCACACCCTCGAGCCATAGCTCACAAAAGGGCACTATCTCAAAATACAGCTTACAGTATCTAAAGAGGTGAAAAGTAAGAGCATGAAGAAAGAGAGAGAATTGAAAAAGGATGAGAAATAATGATCAAATAAAGGTATTAAATAATAACATAATAATAATAATACGTATTAATACGGGTATCAAATATAATAGCAAATACAGGAATACGAATCTAGTTTGATCATTGATTATCCAATAGACGTCCGCACATTTAAAATTATCATTATTATTATTATTTTATCAATTAAAGTTTAAAATTGAATGTTTGGTCTCAATGAAACTCTGAAATCATTTTCATCCAGAACAAAAGAGAAGTTATTGAGCTTTCAAAGCTCTAAATAAAAATAAAATACCAGCTATCAGTGAAAGAACCACTGCATTGAATACAAATTGGTTCCAAACGGAAAATTCATAATAGAAAGTCATTATTTCTTGAAATCAATATCATGACTATTAGGAGACATGCAAGATAATAAATATGAGCAATAAATTAATTTCATCCACTTTGGGTGGAATTTAAAATTCTGTGCGTCTAAATAAGTGAGTTCAACAGTCTTGAAATACTCCTTTTAATTGCCAAATTTTCCAAGATTTTTCTGGTGGAGGACCTCCTTTCACTTTGATAAGAATGGGTTTAAGAATTAGATTGCCTGAAAAGCTGAATTGGATCATTGCCTCTCTTCTTGAGTTGAACAAGAGTCTTCATACCATATTTCCAATTATTCAGAATAATCATCAAGGCTAAACATTTCAATTGATGAGTGAAGGTAAAAAAAAACAAGTTTATATCAAAACATAAGTATTAACCAATTTTTTCTCCCTCAGATTTTTCCATCTGGCCTTCTCCTTGAAAGGTTTGTCCATTTCTGACCTAAGATGGAAACGGTACAAAACGTTTCCAAGACGATGATTATGTTCTCACTGTTACTATTACACTGTTTTGTAAGTTTGATTACTGACATTTATAAGAATGTTTGCATTCTTGTGATATCCAGGTGATGCATTTACACAAAAGGGTGGAGTTAGGGAAAAAGAGCCCTATCTTACACTCAACCTGGAGAGAGAGCGTGTGAGAGAGAAAGGAAGGTCCTGTGAAGCATTACCACAGACTGCTTTGCCTTTGAAGGGAGCTCCAAGCCGAAATTCAATTTTGTGATCCGCTCAATCCTGTTGGAACTTTGAACCTCAGATATCTGCAGACACTGACACTAACAATGGTCTACAAAGGCTGGCTGCCTGTACACCTATTATACCAGCGGCTCTACTAATCAGACTGTACGTCCAAGACCCGAGATTGATGTCTACTTACTGTTCTGATACTAAACCTAATTTCTGATCTTCACTCGTAGTTGTAGTAGTGGACTAGTCGTTCACGATTCAATTTCCCAATTCTGCTGAGTCAGCTATCAGGCTTGTTCATCAGATAAGATTTATTCCTTACTATAGTCTATGCGAAACTTGAAAGAGCTTGCAAAAAATTACATTTAATATTTTATTGTAGCATTGCTACATTGTTTTGGTTGAATGTGGCGCAGTTGGTCACACCTATTCATTCAGTGAGCCTTCGGTTTCACCCACTTCAACATTAATATATTATTATTCCTAACTATAATATTTTATTTTCTACTTTTGGTATTTTTCATAATATTTTACTTTACCTAAATCTTCTTCTAACGTTTTCAGTCAATCTTTTAATGTGATCTGTAATTGTTATTTTTTGGTTATGTTACCAGACTGTCCTAGGTTTTGCTCTGTTCAGAAACTAACTTGCTGCATCCTGTTTTTTGTAACTTTGCACTGGTTTCTAAAAGATGATTTGGATTGTTTTGCTGTTTCTTTGGTATCAAAATAATATTTTTTAATTAATACCTTGATGCCTTACACATTAATTTTCAATAAGAATATGAATTTCTTTACAGCCAAAATTTATTAGAGATACGTCTTTTTTATTTATTTAAATATCTCTCGTTGTCAAATCCAGGTACAGTAATTCAAGTTTATTAACTACAATAATTATTCTATGATTTGTGTTACTACTGTAATAATTATGGTGAAATTGTTATTTCCCAATTTATCCTTTTTGTATCAACAGGTTTTCCTGGTTCAGGTGTAGATTGACATCCAGAATATTGATGTAACCTCGATACCTTGGTTCATGAGAGAATTTGACAAATATAAAATAATTATTTTGGACCTTCTTTGACTTGAAACCCTTCATCATGTGTGTCTGTTAATTGTTTAAAGCATTGACCTCTCGACCACAGCCTAATTTGCTTTTTACTTGTGAGTTCAGTACGATTCCTATGTGAAACAACCAGCCTTAGTTTGCCAAGGTAGGTTGGTTGGTTCATTATTATTTCATATTATTTAAATTGTATTATGAATAATAAGACGAAATTGTCACAACCACATTTATTAAAACTTCGAGAAACTAGTTTCGGTTGTTACACCATTATCAATCTCAATCAAACTGAAAACTGAAGTACAGAGAAGCCTTATATATACTGTACATGGAATGATACTATTGGCTGAGAGGGAAAGAGGCTGACCTTAATCGGACGTTGTGATTGGTTGTCAAGTCACGCCCCCTGGTGGGAGGAGTAACAAGCAAAAATGCTAGTCAAATCAATAACTAAACACTGTGAACATCAAGAAAGTAACAAAAAATTGTAATAAGGCTAGAATTTAATCAAACTAAAATTAAAATTTTTTTTAAAAATTAGAAGCTCACTGAAGTGCAATCAAGGTCAAGTGAGAAATACACACAAGAACTGCTTTTTAAAAATAGGCTGGAATTATAATGAAACCAAGTTAGTTGTATTGAATTAGTTAAAATAGATTTGGTCATTTAAATTAGTTATGGAATCGTTTTTTACCAACTTAGTTATCTCCAAAGCTTCTAAAATGTTCAATTGTCTGCCTTAGCCAATCAAATGTAGAAATTCAACATTTTCTTCAGCCTTGAACTTGTGTCATTATTAATGAGATGTTCTGCAAAATTTGAATCTCCTTTTTCGGTTTTCCAATCCCTGATATGTTCATTTACCCTACATTTGAAACTCCTACCAGTCTGACCCACATAACAAGCATTACAATCATCGCAATTCAATTTATAAACCCCACTTTTATCCCAAATATCAATTTTGTTCATTTAAAACCACATTCTAAGCGATTCTAGATGTAAATTCATCCATTCTAACATTATTACAATCCAAATTATGTGACGAATTTCCATCCAGTTTTTACATCATTGTCAGTGGGAGATCCAAACTCTGATGCTAAAAATTTATTGTTGAACTAGCCAAACTCCAAAGCAAGTGTACACAAAACTTATTTTGAACTATTAAATTATTATAAAATAATATACATTACACTTTTTGGCACTATTGCTGCATACACTAAATTGTTAACTATAAAATAAGTATGGATGGTTCTTTAACACTACTGTAATTCCATACTATAATGTATAGTATAATCAAAAGAAGAGTTCGGAGAAACTCCACAGGAAGCTTTTGAATAATAATCCCATTAAAACCACATTCTAAGCGATTCTAGACACAAATTCATCCATTCTAACATAATTCTAATTAAAAAGTGTGTTATATGTCAAATTTTCATCTAGTTTTTACATCACCGTCAGTGAGAGATCCGAACTCTCGTGCCAAAAACTTATTACTCAAGTGGTCAACCTTTGGAGCAGGCCTATATAAAAGTATCTTCACTCTGCTATTTTTGATCCCCCACCATACCTGATTGGGGTACCGTACTTAAAAATCTCTTTAAAAAGTAGAAGGGATTTTCTAGAAGTAATTCAAGACTTTAGCTTGTTTATTAAAACTAATTGTCTAAGGTACTCTTCCAAAACATTTTATCTGCGATCTAAGACGTCTTTTTTGACTATTTAGTCAAAAATTGATGTCTGTCAGGGCTTGTTAATGTCATAGTCATACCTAGTCATACAGTCACGTTTTCATACATCATGTGATTGACAAAATTTCAGCTAGAAATTGTTACATTAAAGCTGCGTCTCCACCAACCGAACATGTCTGCCGAACATTGTTGGCGAATACAAAAAACGGGCAATCATTAAACATATGGGTCACCGAACATGTTCGTGAGTTCAATTGAAATGTTCGGTCTGTGAGCGAACAGTGACGACCAACAACAGGTTCCCGCCACTAACCCCACCACACCGATCATAATGTTCGAGAAGGCGTCCACACCAAACCAACTCCAAAAAATGTTCGGCGACATCAGCTGATTCCAGCGAACACTGTTCGCCGAGCATGTTCGGTTGGTGGAGACACAGCTTTATATGTTATGAAATATAATATCTCCATATAAAATAATATCACCATAAGACTGTACCACAAGCTATAGTTTGCATGGACTATGGGTTGAGTACATGTAAAGATACAGTACAATACACAACAATTTAGGATGTTTTACACTAAAGTACACAACACTATATAGTATATTTCACACTACATTACAAAAAAAACGTATACTTCACTATCCAATATGGGGAAAACTCGATCCGAAATATTGTATCTATTACAGTCCAGTTTCCATATCATATCTATATAAATAAAATTAGAGTTTTGTCTGTACATTTATCAGAATTGTATATTTTTTGGTTATTTTTACGTTTTATACATTAAATAAGCCGAAAATAGTCTTATCTCACTTTCTGTCTGTCTGTCTGTCTGTCTGTCTGTCTGTCTGTCTGTCTGTCTGTCTGTCTGTCACGGCCGCAAAGGTATTTTTCGCGGCCTTCTCCTCAAAAACGAGAGCATCGATCGGGATTTTAGTTATTGAACAGTATTGAAAACATTATTGACAATGTCTTTAGCTATAAAAAACGAAATTAACTTTTTTTTTAACAGAGTAATAAACGTTTAAAAACCAAGTACTGTGCGATTTTGGATACATTTTACGCGGCCTTCTCCTCAAAAACGAGAGCATCGATCGGGATTTTAGTTATTACACAGTATTGAAAACATTATTGACAATGTCTTTAGCTATAAAAAACTAAATTAACTTTTTTTTAACAGAATAATAAACGTTTAAAAACCAAGTATTGTGCGATTTTGGATACATTTCTTCCAAGTTTTATTACCACATAAGAATAAGAACAAATCACGTAATTTATCATGATATATCAATCAGCTGTTCTCAAATATAAATGGTGGGCCCTTCGCGGCGTTATTTACGCTGTCTGCAGACTTGTGTAGTCGGAGCATTGCAGTCTTTTAGGAAACATATGTCTGGTGAATTAAAGCTCATCTTATGTTTTATCAATTATTTCTTTGTTGAAAAAAAACAAAATTTTCCAATTTCAATTTATCAAAACAAAAATTAACATTTTAGGAAGGTGCGGTTTGTGCTAGGCTGTTGGGAATTCGCCAGGTAGCACTATTATTACCACATGAGAACAACAACAAATCACGTAATTTATGATGATTTATCAATCAGCTGTTCTCAAATATTCTCTCTGATAACTGTAACTGAATTGTTAACGTCCTAAGTTGTTAACTAAGCTGCTAACAACTTCATGATCGTTGCTATCAAAAAAGCCGAAACATATTTAGTCGTATTTGTAAACATAATCCGTACGAAGGACGGGTAGCTGCTAGTTACATAATAAATGAGAACTCTATAATAATTAATTGTTACTCGATAGGTGATTTATACAGATTAGGTCTTTGTTTGAAGTCGACCACTTGTATCTGTCTGTTTGTAACGAATTTTCAACTAAACACATGGACCAAATTTTATGAAATTTTGAATGCATGTTTATTTTAGGAATGTGCAGGGATATAGTAAATGAAAGATAATTGATTGCATTTGATTTCAAATTATATTTAGTCGTTCAATCTGATATTATTGTACAATGCTTATCAATACCTTTATTCGCTTTTATTGGTAGTGACAAATGTGTTACCTACCAAGCAACACTGTTGAATAGGATAGACGTGCAGCAAACAATGTTTCAGTCATTACTGTAATCTTCCTTTCCACAAATGAGGAGAGAGAACAATGTGGCGAGAAAATAAAGTAAAAGAAAATTTTGAAGTAGAAAAAGAAAAACAAAACAGGTGCATTAAAGGAAAATGGAAAATTGCCTCGGTCTTTCTGAATCATCATCTTTATTAGTACAAGAAATAAGAAGAAACATTGAAGAGAAGAGGAAGGAAAATAAGAACACAGGAGAAGCAGTGGTAGGAGAATGAGAAGAAACAGGAGAAAGAGAAGGAGAAGAAGGGACAGAAGAAGTAGAAGAAGAAGAAGAAAGGATGATTGGAGGAGAAGTAGGTGGAGGAGGAGGAAGAGGAGGAGGAAAAAATAAGAAAATAAGATGAAAAAGAAGAAGAAAAAGAAAGATAAAGGACAACAAGGAGAAGAGGAAGGAGGTGAGAGAAGAGGAAGAGGATGAGAATAAGTAGGTGATGAATGAGGAGGAGGAGGAGGAGATGGAAGAGTGAAGAAGTAGGAGAATGATGAGTAGGAGGAGAAGAAGAGGGTGAAGGAGGAGGAGAAGGAGGTGAAGGAGGATAAAGATAAGAAGGGGAAGGAGAAGGTGGAAAAGGAGTAGGAGGAAGAGGAGTAGGAGAAGAAGGAGGAGAAGGTGGAGCGCTGCATCGTCATCAAATAAACTCACCTTATAATTGAAATTGTAGACACGTAAACTCATCGCCACCCTCCAGCTTCGTATTTCTCTAACTTCACTCCCACCGTTTCATCTGATTCCTCCCACTCCTTTTTATCTACTCCATCTTCTTCATCTTTCTTTTCTTCTTTTTCTTTTTTCTCCTTCACTCCATTTATATCCGACCAATTGCTTCCATGCCTCATGGACAGACTGATCTTTACAATAACAGACCCCTTATCCCCTCCCTAAACTACGGTTGCACACGATTCTTGTGTACAAGGTGGAAGTTTGATAAATCTAAGATTTTTGCCGCCTTTAGGCCGCACAGTATTGCCAATATTGCACTTCCACAAACTACAAAATTCATTCTCATTCTGTCCATGATCGTTTTTTTTCCGCCAAAGCCTTCAACAATCTGTGACTGAAACAGGACCTCGTTTATTATAATCACATTCTGATTAGATCAGGGGTCTCTAAACTGGCAAGCCTTAGGGCCAGAATTATTACTCCAGTAATTTCTGACTGCCAGAACCGTGTAAATCTCTCTGCTATTATAGTGGCGTAGCTCGATGAGATGAATTTGAGTCAGTCTTTGCGAGGGGGGTGTTCATATAGTGTAGTCTGAGGGAGGACTTTGAGTACTATTATGGTGAATCAAAAGTGAAGTGAGTAGGTATTATTGAGACTTCAGATGCGACCAATCAGAAGACAGGGGGGCGTGGCCACCCCCCTTCCCCCTCCCCCAGGTCAGACATTTTGTAAACACCCACCCCTTCCCCCTGTCCCAGTCAGCCATTTTGTTTTTAAGGTCACATACCCCCCTTCCCTATGTGTCCCCACTTTATTCCCAATAGATTAAAGGGGGACCCCCCGCAAGCACCAATGAGAGAGGACCTATCCCCCCTGACCCCACCTCTCACAGAAGGTTCCCAATAAATATAGAACATACAGCTTTATATCTATATATACATGCTTGCAATTGTATATCTATATATACCTGCTTGCAATTACTATATCTATATTTGCTCTTATCCGTAACCCCCCGCCCCCGCCCCCCGCTTCAGCTATTAATTGCATCTGCACACTTGCCACCTCCTGCTGTGATTCTCAATGCCCTCTCTCTCTTTCGCATGTGCAGTGTTAATATGCCCCCCTTGCCCCCCAGCCCCGGACAGTGCTTCAGATATTAATAACACTTCCGCCCCCTGCTGTGAAAAAAACTATTTCATAACGTTTAAAAGCAGAGCACGTGCACAAGTTTTATGTGTGTGTGTGTGTGTGTGTGTGTGTGAGAGAGACGTGCTCTCAGGTCATTAACCTTAGAATTTAACGGTCGCAACACGTGCCTAGCAGGTGGGGGGCTGTACACAGAAATAGAATAGTTCTACACTCCTCGATTCCTAGATTGATAGCGTTGTAATAGGCGTTCTTGTTGGGGAGGTAAAAACAAACTACTATCATATTTTATCGTCGGCTCATCCATTCCAATAAGCCGAAGAAATTCGCTGACAGTATGTTCTGGCAATAGTCCTCGTCCCTCCAACTCTTTATAATCAAACGTTCTGGCAGCCATTACACATTTTTCTATCAAATAATAGGCATATCTATACATCAGATCATTTAAATGCCTCTTGAAATCTCGATTATTATGCACATAATCCATTAATAGGTCCTGCGATATTTTTACAGCTGTGTTAAGTTGTTCATATGAGATGAATCCTGCTTTTTCAATTATAAACTCTTTTTTAGTGAGTAAATTTTCCCTATTGAATTCATCTCGAGTGAGTAGTTTATCTCTTTCTGCCTTTGCCTCTTTGCTAATAATTTTCATCTCATTATTGAGGGTATGTCTACTCACCAGCACACTAGCCTTCTCCTGCTCAAATTCTCTCCTAGTTAAAACAACCTGTTCTAAATCATGCATGCGTTTTTCCAACACATTGTTAATTATACTTAATCCACTATTGAGATTTTCAAACGACACAAGTTGGCTTCTTTCATTGTTAAATTCTGTTCTAGTTAAAACAGCCTTCTTCAACTCACTCAATTCAAATTTCAACTTGTCAAAATTCGCTACTAATTTTTTTAACTCCTCTAATTGCTTCGCATGCACTGTATGCATCCTACCGAATCGATCGGTGTTCATTGTTCGAATGTCGAAATTAATTATCAACACCTCGGTACACCCGCTCCAGTGGAGAGGTTCCAACGCTCCGATTTGTGACGCTTGTCAAGATGACTCGCGCTGGCAGCACTGACGTCACCACCCCAGCTCATGTCTTTAGTCGGCTATTCTCACTTTACACGTTGTTTCGCAGAGGGGTGAGGGGGCGCCCACTCCGCATTTCTTCTAACATACTCTTTCGCAACAGCCGGTTTCACCCAGCCTCATCTCACTCATATTTCTTTCTCTCCTCTTTCGCTCTACCGAACAGCTTCCTGCCAACACGGCCTGTCCTCGCTTTTTTACTGTATAAAGTTAGCTTCCCGCAGTTCTTGCAATATCGAATCGATTTCAATATCGTGAGCTGAATTACCTGCATTTTTAGATCCCATTAAAATAAATAACCGTTCGACTAGTTCGTTAACATCATCCCAGAATATGTAGTTTCTATCACGTGATTTATTTCTAACAAAATTCAATAATCCCTTCCCATACTTTGAACGTTTTTTGGGTGGAAAAAGTTTCTGTATAATTTGTGATTTTTTACCAGAATTGCGAATTACGTAACCCTGGTTATTAATATGTACAGATGTCAGTGATAATATTTTTTTATATTTCGCCAAATCTTTGTTATTGTAGAGATTTGAATTTGGCCTACTGTTAAACAATAGCTCCAACAAACCATGAGTCATTCTAAACCTTTGTTCGCCTACAGTTATAAAAACATCATCAAAACTTACGGGCTCATCGCCGATAAAATATAAATTTTGTTTATGATCAAAACGTATACCATAAGGAATAGAATTATCTAATTTCTCGTTATGAAACACACCTAAATAGTTGTCTAAAATTTCTTCTATTCGAGTGCGACGGTTAGTAATATTCAAAGTCGAATCAAAGAAAGCAGATTTATCATTAGCAGAAATATTTACATCTTCCTCCCCATCCTCCTCCTTCTCCTCCACCTCCTCCTCCTCCTTCTCCTTCTCCGTTACCAACGGTTCAACCTTGTGTTCTTTTTCGCGCTTTACTGTTTCATTGGCAGAGATTGTGCTCTTTTTGAGTTCAATTAATGGAGTAATTATTGGTTCCAACCTTTTACGATTAAATTCTTCACTCTGTGTTTGAAAACCCAATAAATTCCTATGCTTATCCAAAATAGTTTTTCTCAACTTTTTAATTCTATCTGTTAAACTTTCCGCACCATGCGCGACACGCTTCTTAACTTTCTTCATTAGCTTACTCTTTGTGTAATATCCCAAGTATGATCAAACGTTGAATGAACAAAAAACGTGCAAACACCGAAGTTACCTCATTGCAAAGGAATCTTTATGAATTTATCCAATTGCTCTCTGTATCTTCCATTTTCAGCCTTACATTCAGTAAAAATAGAAACAAATTTGTGAGCACCTTTTGACCACACCTCCCAACATAGTTTTCTAAACTCACTGAAACTCATATCTTCCCCCACAAAATCCCTATAAATTAATTTCAAATTTAATTGATCAAGTTTGAAAATAATCAATACGTTACAATTATCTCGGATGTGATGTTTCATTATCGCACCGTAACTTTGTACCAAGTAGGCCGTATCAATTTCGCGATGTCTACCCATTGTAAAGTAATTACGAATTTGAGGTACATTGCTTAATTGTAAATCATCAAAAATGACAAGAGAGTTTCTCTCAACTTTGTTGGGATGCTTTATCATATCAGTATTGTCTGACATGTAAAAGCTTACACATTTTATCTTTGAAAACACCTTTTTCAAAAACTCATATTTATCCTGGTACAGAGAATTGCTAAATAAGTATAAATGTTTAAATTTCAATCCGTTTTTATTGAAAATCAAATTCAATAACGTATTTGTCTTACCACTGTTGGATCTTCCAATCAGGATAATGCGTGCATTATGCGGTAATAAACTACCATTTTTACTCTTGCCAATGTTCGGTTTACCTGTAATAACCTCATCAAAATTGATGATGGGTATGGTCGTATCCTTTACCATTGTATCACTATGATAGCCGATGGATAACTGAATAAAACACATGCTTCAACATATTATATCAATTTATTGATAATATTTTTCAGTTCTTTTCCAATATACAACATTTCGCTTATTTACAATATAATACATAGTATTTACAATATAATACATAGTATTTACAATACAGTTCTTAACCTAGTAAATTCTTTCTCTCGATCCATGTAGGTTCGCTGAAACCTAACCATTTAACCAATATTTTATCTTTATTTTTCCTTATAATTTTCTCTACTAAATAAACTTTCTGCTCCTCCTCATCCAGCTTTGTTTTTTTCATTTCTTCTTCGTAGAAACGGCCAGAAATTATTTCCCCTTTCAAATCACGCAAGATGTAAGTAGGTGGCTTAGTCGGATAGACTGAATGAATTATAAATAATTCCCCACTCCAATTAATATTATACGATTTGTCGAAAACCTGTCTGTACTTACTAATGCGTACAACATCGCCCAATTTAAATTTCGGTTTTATTCGTTTAGATTTCAAACGCAAGTTCTCATTGGCCGCCTTATTAAGCGATGCTATTATATGATTTTGATGTTTTTTGCGAACATCAGATGGCCGCATTTGAATTGTTCTGTGGAAAGCATTATTATACTCTTTAACCATTGTTGGTAATGCTCCCACCCATCGTTTTGTTCCATGCTGCGTTAAATATTTATAGATTTTTGATTTAATAGTTCTAATAAAACGTTCGACTATTGAAGCTTTTTTCTCACTAAAAACATGGTAATGTTTAATATTATACCTATCCAATAATGCTTTTACTTTTGTATTAAAAAATTCGGTACCTTGGTCTGTCTGAAAAAATTTAACATTTTTATTTTTACGAATAATTGGTTCAAGTGCAGCATACACAGAGCCGGCACTTTTGGATTTTATTGGCACACAATAAGCATATTTAGAAAAACAGTTAATTACAGCTAAAATAAAAGTAAAATTTGAATTATCTCTCGCCAGCGAGCTCATATCAATTAAATCTGCCTGAAGCAGATCCACCTCACTTTTAATCTCATATTTTCTCCTATTAAAATGTACTCTTGGCACAGAATGCAATTCTTGTGCTAATCTATGTCTAAGTTCATTCATTTTTGTCGACATCACACACGTGTGATATATCTCAACTGCCTCGGCACGCGTCCATGCGTCGCGTGGGTAATCTATTTTTAGCCACCCTCTTTTTGTGAAGCAGCACGCCTCACTTCTCCTCTCCTCACTCACCGCCTCACACTTTGAGAGGAAGGTTCTTCTTCTACTACTTCTTCTTCTTCTTCTTCTCCTTTTTCTTCTCCTTCTTCAACTTGGGGGATTCTATAATGACCCCATGCCAAGGTGTCAACCGAATTGGGCATGATGTATCTTTTATCATCATAGCATGAGAGCGCCGTTTTTGCACATTCTATTTGATAAATCTTGTGCGAATAGCTCCTTATCATATTAAATCGCTCATAATGCGAAGTTCTTTCGAATAAACATTTTTTGTACAAATCATATGTTAGACAGCGATCTTTAACAGATTTCTTTACACCCTTAGCTACGTTTTTATACAATTCATTCTCATCATCTACATATTTAAAACTATACATTTTGGGCCATAAGCCAGCAAAATGTGTGATAATTTTTGAATTTGTCTCATCTTTAAATTTCCCAACCACTTTTTTATTTACAAGACTATAACATTTGTGAGTGGTTGGGTAATCAGATGTGTCAAACCACGTCAAATTATTCCTAATATCCTGGTACACATCCTCAGTTTTTATTTCATAGAAAAGACTATCTGTATCCGACATTAATAGATTCACATTTTCAGGACGATATATGTTCAAAATTTTGTTGTAGTGGAAATCAAACATTAGGTGTTTACTCAATTCCAAAATGGTGAAACCCGCATAAATTGGTTTGTTCAAGCATATTTCAGATTTTCTTGAAAACACACCAATTACATTTTCATCAAAAATCACCCAGCGTTTACACAATGGCCTGGAAACATATTTATACAATTTTCTCTCATCTGTTATGAGATTTACGGTGCAATGGTGTCGATTACCCTGGAGAGATTTTCCGTATATTATATTCGATAAATTTTTAAAGTTCTGAACTTCAAATTTATTCCTTGCATTTCGCCTACATTCCGTATTGAATTGAATGTAAGGTTGTAGCCAACGGGACTGTGTAAAACTAATTACCCTATGAATCTTCGTTAAACGCATACCCAACTGAGTGTAAAGCTGGAGATTGCGATAATGAATTACATATTTTGTTCTATCATAAAGTGTTGCAAGGAGTTTTGTTGATGATTTTTGTGAATCGTGTTTTTGATATTCAGACATCAGGTGAAGGGGGGCTGCTTCTTTTGTGGGGGCAAGGGGAAACTGATTGTGAGAATCGTGTAAGTATTGTGGATACTGCATATCAACCTCCAGAATGTAGCCAATTTCTGAATCGGCACTCAAGTTTAAAAAATCTACTTGTGCGATTTCATTCTCATTCAAAAATTTAAAATTTCCGCACGGGAGAGGTTCACACATTGCGTATCCATATAAATTGTTAGCATCCAGGTAAACAAGGTAATTAGCAGGTTTACTCTCATCATAATTCGACATATATGGGTTGTTCGCTTCAGCGAACCTATGTGGAATGACCGATAATCCTCCTCTCACTGCACCCTCAATCATAAGATGAATATCAATGTCCCGAATCAAACCAAGCTCCACCTGTGTGTATTTTAGCATGCAATTCCATGAGAAATGTGCCAATGAGAGAAAGTGGATAGCATCCAATCCATATTTGTCGAATAATGATGAGCGCATATCCTCAAAAACATCGGCCAAAAGCAGAACATCCGTTAGAAGGTATAGATCGTGATATTCGCCAAGAGAGGAAATATTACACGCTTTCCACACCTTCTGTGCATGTTCATATTCAGCAGGATCCAATGGTGAATCGTTCAAATCATTGTGGAATGCTTCTATGGGAGGAAGACACGTTTCATTGAACTTTTCAGCACAATCAAAATAAGTGTATGGATACACACCCTTTTTGATTAAAAGCTGGTGCTGTTCAGGTGTTCTGAATACAGTGTACATCCTTTTAAATTTCGTTTCCAATTCAGTACTTTCTGACAAATTTTTTACAAGTGAATCTAATGAAGCATTCATGAACTTAAAACTATCTAAAAACCTAATTTTACCAATACTAATTGTCATAAATTTTTCAGAGGAATTGGCGATGCAATGTATTTTTCTTTTGCATTTCCCCAAAGCTTGCACAATAAAATGGGAATCGTACCCTGCGAAATTATGTATATAACATGGAATAAAATCGGGTGATTTAGCATTTAAATTACAGGCTTGGTGAGCTGCACAAATAAATTCACCTGATTCGTGCGAGTGGTGTTTGCATCTCACCTCACCAATCAAGAAATCCTTCCCACATAAACCACATTGTTTTGCATCATCAAATACTTGTTGTTCACGCTCATTTAATGGAATCATCGGTATTTCGCGTTTCATATCATTATAAAGCATTTCACCCAAATCTGTTACATCATCAACGAATTTTTTAATAATTTTTTCACTTTCATTTCGCGCGCGATAAAGAATGGGGCCGTGACAAATTTCACCATGTATATTTAACACTACAAAGCAATACCCGCACGCAACATGCTCACGTGTCTTTTTTGTGAAGCTACTAGTAACAGGGTCTGAAGCATCAGCTTCTTCTTCCCCCTCTTCTCCGCTTTTAATTGGTAAAATAAACGATTCAAAATCAGCGTAAATTACATATTTAGGTTTAAGTGTATAAGTATAGTTTGTAAATTTGATTACATCACCTTCTTTGGGTAGCACCGTTCTTTGCGCCGCGAACTTTGAACAAAGCTCTTGATGCCTTTCCAAATTTTGTTTTCCATCTCTATTCACCCTTTTGTCAGTTGTGAAACGATGGAAACAAAATTCACATATGTGCAGCTCCCCATTATGTTTTGATAAACGACTCAAAAGACGCGATAAACCATTCTTTCCGTTCGCGGTATTGATCAAGCAAAAATGTGATTTATGTGGTGCGGTTTTAGTTGTTAAAAGCAAAAGATTCACCTGATGTCTGCGTTGTCTATATATGCTACATCTGTAGGGATAGAATTTTCCATCGTCGTACGCAATTACATTAATAGATATGTTGGGATTCAAAATTTCAATTTTCCTAACATCTCTCATGGTGGCTGGGAAGTTGACCCCGTTTGTGTTGACTGTGTGAGCAAACTTGCTCAGATATTCAACAGTCATATGTGTACCTCGACGATGATGGAAATAAGCGAGAATTGACCACAAAAGGCATTTCTCGTCATTGAAATTTTTTATGTTAATCACACACTTTTTCCTTACAATAAAATCGGGAGTCTCTACAAAGGAAGATGAGGATGTGTACATAGGATTATACCGAATTATGTTTAAATCTAAAGAATGTATTCTACTCAAAACCCACCCACTACCAAATTTTGTAAAATTCTGGAAAGAATTTAAAATTTTCTTAATAGCTAATTCATAGTACTTGTTCAATTCATCTAAATTTTCACGAACATTCACACATATTGCCGAGTAGCTGTGAAAGTTTACAGTACTCGAAATTTGTTCACTTTCCTCGGGCAAAACAATCAATTTTTGTATTATAATATTTAACACTAAAAACCATTTCACATTTCCGTGGAAACGGTCTGACTCCTTGACGATCTGGTTCAATACTATGGGTTTTGTAGATTCCAAAGCCGATTCCACGTCCAGCTCCTCGTCTAGATAGGTTATACGGTGACGTATCGCGTTATTGTTCAATCCACGCAGATCCTCGATTGTATACCGCATTTTGACGAATTAGTGCTCTCTCTCTCTCTCTCTAAAACAAAAAAGTTAGTAGCAGATTGGAAGTTGATCACCACGGACTATTCTAAATTACGAATGAATGACTTTCAAAGGAAGCGATTCCACTGCGTTCTCCAACTGAAAGGTTAAAAAATATTATGAGTGTGAAACAGATTATATCTATGGATATAAACGTGGCGGTAGACGAGGAAGAAGAAAAGTTTATTAAAAATAAATCCTCGTTCGAAAAACAATTAATACATAAATTACGCTACCACCGCTATGAGTGCTATGGAAGACAATATGGACACTATTGCATGTGTATAAATCCTGCACTCAATGAACCATTACACCAATTTATTGGAGAATGTAATTCAGATACGTGTTTTTATCGAATAATGCAATTACATATTGCAGATAACCATCACGAATCATGTAATGGTGTCTATCACACATTTAATATGTGTAACAACAAAATTGATAAATTTTTGTGTAATTCATCCAGAAAATTTCGGTGTGGGAAAAATTGTAAATTATTTCAAACACTAATGTGTGCGTGTAAAACTAAGTAGGAATACTGAACGTAAGTTTACTCCTCCAATGTACAACAATCGGCAGCAGAATTAGTTGAATGGAGATGCTCGCATGCAATGTGTTTTCTGCAGAATAATAGTTTCTACCGAGAAAAATAATTCGAAATAATGCGCAGTCAATAATCGCTACTTACATTGTAAAAGGGTGATGGCAAATGATGAACTCTCTCTCTCTCAGATGTGTGCTCTCTCTCAGATGTGCGCTCTCTCAGATGTGCGCTCTCTCTCAGATGTGCGCTCTCTCTCAGATGTGTGCTCTCTTACACTCCACTGGTACAACTGATCTAAAACAAACAAGTTAGTAGTGGATTAGAAGTTGATCAGCACACTATGGATCAATCACACGTTTTAATGTACGAAAGATTGAGGTTGTTGAGTTTTGATGAGAGATGGAAAAAATTCGAATCTCCCCTTTTATCACCTAAACATTTAGCTAAACTGGGATTTGTATTCAAGACACCACCAGACTCAGTGCAGTGCGTGTTTTGTTTAGTTGGTTTGGAAAAATGGCTAATAACAGATGATCCCGAAAAAGAACATGAAAAACATAGTCCGAATTGTGGGTGGAGGAGAATGCATAATATTTCTATCGAAAATGAAAATTTTAATAATCTTCGGGATTACGACCAGCGAATAAAGACATTTTATCAAAGATCAAAGCCCCACTGGTCAAACTCATTTAATAAGAGGATATTGGTTTTTAAAAGAAATGCTGAATATTTCGTGAGTAATGGATTTTTTCTACATAAAACGGGTTATTTGCAATGTGTATATTGTAAAGTAATTATTGCAGATTCGAAAAAACTGTGTCATGCATCATTTTGTATATATAATAAGAACAGTCTTAAAGGAGAAGGAGGAGAAGGAGAAGGTGAAGGAGAAGGAGGAGGAGAAGGAGAAGGAGAAGGAGAAGAAGGAGAAGGAGAAGGAGAAGGAGGAGAAGGAGGAGGAGAAGGAGAGGGAGGAGAAGGAGAAGGAGGAGAAGGAGGAGAATTAATTGAAAAAGCAAACAAACCTGCACGAGAAGGAAGCCGAGGAATCACTTGCACTCTGTTGTAGAGTTGAAACGTCTCTAGTTGGAACTGAAACATACAAAATAGGGAAAAATGGATCAGATTGATGTTTAAAAATTTGGATTATGCACACTTATTATCAGATTATGGAGGTGTCGTCTGCATTAAGGTGTGAGAAGATTTATTGTAAATATTATTGAACAATTACTATTACTATTACAATTGCTCCAATTTAATATGCAAGATTTTTTGCACTAACAGTATTTACCCAAAAACTTGTAAAAATGTGTGATTGGGTTGAAGATAATTTTTATGAGTTTGATTATTTTGTGGCTTTATTTCGAGTTTGTTATAATTGATTAATGTAAATAAAGATTTGAATTATTATTGCTCACCTTTGTTTCAAACTGATGTGATGCTTTCAAAATGATCACTCTTCTTGTTGCGCCGTTCAAAAACACAAATGGTCTTTTATCGCTGTGCGCGGATAGCTAAAGTTCAAACTGTTGTGACGCTTTCAAACTGATAAAGATGATCGCACTTTTTTTGATCCGATAACTATGACGTTCAAAACGCGAATGATCTTTTAGCGGTGTGCGCGACAATCTAAAAAAGGATTGCGGGATGCGATGAGCATTCCTCTTTGGAGTAGGTGAGCACCTAAAAGAAGGAAGCTCGCAGGAAGCTCTCGCTGGCACGCGCTCGCTTCTCCCCCTCAACACGGTGTTCTATTTTTATCAGTATGTTTGCATCTGTCAACATGGAATGTGCTTTGGCGATGCGGCACGTCTGGAAAACGATAGTACTATTTATATTTCTATTATGCTGTCTAAACACCGTACTACTTTTAAATAAAGATAAATCGTGCAATCTGCATGAGAAACGAAATGATACGCAATTTCTTTTCAATTCCTTTGGATCGTCAACTTCACTGAGAAATCATACTTTATTCAATATTAAATCTTGCGTTAATTCGTATTATAAAACACCAATTTCCTTTGAAATTGGGTTGATACATTGGTATAAATTTATGGTTGATGAGCGAGAAACAGTTTGCAATTTCTACAAATACTATAGCGTTCTTGCAAATTGTGCCGAGACTTTTAATGAAAAATCGAATTTTCTTTTGAAGAAAACTAATCAATTATGTAGTAGTAGTAGTAATTACAGTTCAGTTTATGTTTAACCTTTAAAGGATGAACACTGTTAAGAAAAAGCGCCGCACTGTTCGTAAGCGTGGTAGAGGTATTTTATCAAAAATTGGCAATGTATTGGGTACAGTGATAAATAAGGGGGTGGATAACCTCAATTTCGAGGCTCATCTACCTAATTATTCGTATTGCGGACCTGGTACAAGGTTAAGGTCAAGGTTAGCACGTGGAGACAAACCTATAAACCGTCTTGATGATTTATGTAAGACGCACGACATAGTTTACTCCCGAGCATCTGATAACAAGACGCGGGCGGAGGCTGACAGGCACTTGGCAGATGGAGCTTGGGAAATTTTCAAGGATCCAAAAACGGGGTTATCTGAGAGAGCATATTCTTATCTTGTTACAAACATTATGAAAGCGAAATCCGCATTTGGTGGAGGTTTGAGAAAACGAAAAACGAGGGGAGTTAGAAAAACGCATAGTGATAGTATTAGGCAAAAGGCGATCAATAGGTTAAAAAATCATATTGCTGGTCGTGGTTTTTATCTGAAACCATATCCAACAGGCGGAAGAATACTAGTACCTCCCACCCAATACGGTGTAACACTATTTCCTAAGGTTAAAAAGAAGCAAGGAGGAAAAAAGCAGAGGAAAAGACAGAGAAAAACGCAAAGATGAACGGCCCGCTGTCAAACTATGACCTGATAAAATGGTGCAAAATATTAGATATACCACTAAGAGGCATATATATGATTGATACACTTCCGAGTAAAATTCGAAATAATGAGCTCGCAATTGTCAATTTAGACAAACAGATTGGAATGGGAACACATTGGACTGCATATATTAAACGAGGAAAAAATGTGTATTATTTTGATCCGATCGGTGACTTGCAACCGCCACGCGAATTGGCAAAATATTGGGAAAAAGAAAATAATGTAAAAATATTCTATAATACCAACCAATTGCAGCGGGTAAACACAGACATTTGTGGGCACCTAGTGATTTTGTTTCTTGCTAACCAGTTGTAATTTTACGCTTGTGTTGAAAGCATTAGCTGAGTGAGGGATGGCTGTTATTACACTAACCTCAAAAACAAGTAATCTATATGAGAATTTAAACCATGCTCTGGAATTGGATAAAAATCGCGAATGGGAAATTGGATTGGTTAACTTGTGGACGTTTAATAGTATACCGAATATAATAAGGGGGAAAAATTCCAGTTTTAAATATGGAGATAAACTGGTGAATCTTGATACAGGATCGTACGAAATTGATAATATAATAAGCGCTATAAAGTTGAAATTGAACTTGAGCGATGAGAGTCTCATTATACAACCGAATAATAACACTATGAAAGTTGGAATTTATTCCGATAAACCGGTAGATTTAACTTTTGACGATTCAATTGGTAAGACACTTGGGTTTGATAAACTTCTACTCGAAGCAAATACATGGCATTATTCAAATCATTTAGTCTCGATCAGTCATATTAATACAATCGTGGTGTCGTGTAATTTAGCATGTGGAAGCTTCGCTAACGGAGATGAAAAGCATATTATTTACGAATTTCTGCCGAGGGTACCGCCCGGTTATTTGATTAATGAAACACCCGCAGAAATTATATATGTACCTCTCAATACGCGCAGAATTCAGTTTATTAATGTGACGGTAACCGATCAAGACGGATCACTTATCGATTTTCGAGGGGATAGTATAACTGTGAGGTTACATATTCGTGAGAAAAGTTAGAAGATGGGTTTTATTGTATTCAATGCCGTACCTAAGCGTCGAGATGAGAACAGAGAAAGCGTCAGTAGGAGTTTAAGCTCAGTAGCGTTAACACCTACGTTAATGCCGAAAAACAGATTAACAGCTAAAAACGTGAGAATACTAGAAAAATTGGGATTTATAGTTAATTGGAAAAATGTCGGGAGCCGCAATAAGTGAAATTCTAGATGTCGATAGTCAAATTCAATTTTACTCGGATATTACTAAGTACGAATTTCACACGCACACAACATATTCTGGACAGAAACTAGGTAATTCGGATGAAGTAAGGCTTCCTGTAAATCAACAGGATATATACACACTGCCTTGTAAATCCTTTCTATTTATTGAGGGGAGTGTTAAATGTACAAAGCCGGGTGCGAAACCCGAGGATCCACCAGTGCATGCCGAATATAAACTTGTCAGCAACGTGGTAGGCCATCTGTTTGATGAGCTTCGTTATGAATTGGCGGGACAGCAAGTAGCGAAATCGAGACTTGTCGGAATTACGTCTACAATTAAAGGATTGCTTTTGAAAAATGTTTTCGATACAAATACATACCAATTGGCAGGATTTGATAGAGATGGATATAAGTTGACGGATAATAAATTCATTTTTTGCGTACCGCTGAAACTTTTGTTACCATTTTTCGAAGATTTTCAACGAATAATTTTAAACTTGAAACAAGAGCTTGTATTATTGAGAAGTGCGTCGGATCTAAACTGCGTTGAATCGGCTACAGGAACAAATGTTTCTTTAACAATTGATAAACTGCAGTGGAAAATTCCCTACATCCATTTGGAAGATCACGTAAGGTTGAAATTTTTGAAATTACTCGATTCTGATCGTCCTTTAAAACTTGCGTTTAGAAGATGGGAGATTCACGAATTTCCAAACATGGCGACATCGAGAATTCATTCGTGGGCAATAAAAACATCATCGCATTTAGATGTTCCACACTATGTAATTTTAGCCTTTCAAACGGCACGGAAAAATGCTATTAATAAATCAATGTCTGATTTTGATTCGTGCGAGTTGTATAACGTTAAATTATTTCTAAACAGTCAATATTATCCCTATGATAATTTGTTGGGGAATAAGCAGATAATGTATCGCATCTTTTTAGATTTCGCGCCGAGTTACTATAACTGCACTATAAATGCAGAACATGGGAACGCTATTGATTTTAAAGCGTTTTGCGAAAAATCACCAATAATTGTGATTGACTGTTCACACCAATCTGATCATTTGAAAACATCCACAGATATAAGATTAGATATGGAATTTAGTAAAGAACTACCAAACTCGACTTCGGCATATTGTATTCTTATAAGCGATTCAATAATGGAATACACGCCTTTAACCTCATTAGTTAGAGAAGTACAATAAATTGCCGGTAGGGGGATGTTTAAAATATAAAGGTGAAATGTAAAAAATAATTTATCATTCGTGTGGGCGTGTGTGAGAGAGCAACATGTCCACTTCTTCGCTGTTTCAAGAGGCGATTGGAGATTTTGAGGCTAGTGAAGACGGAAAAACACGTACAGTGGGAATACAGTGTGACATGGAAGAAAAGAAGAAGAAGAATTTTGCCGTTGCGGATCTACACTGGTTTAAGGGAGATAATAATCAAATAATTTTAAAAGAATTCGCGCTGGTTGATCGGGGTGGTAATTATGTAGTACTACACTTTAAACCGCCTTTTCCGAAATCTACTTTGAGCTGGAAAATGTTTCGCGAGGCTACCTGGTTAGAACAACATTATCATAAAATATTATGGGATGAGGGGGAGACGGAGTTTACAGATTCATTGATGAGAGGATATCTCGGCGCGTATGATTGCATTTTTATAAAGGGAACAGAAAAAGCGACATTTTTGAAAAAGTATCATAATGATGTACGTTGCATACCGGAATATTTTGCGAAACCTAATTTCACAAAGTTTAAAGATACGTGGTGTTTTGAGGTTTGTAACATACACAAAAATGTAGAAGGTGGGAGATGCGCTCTAATAAGTGCACAACATTATTTGCGACTATTAACATCTAACACGCTTCCAATGATTGGAGAGGAGGGGGATTATACTTGTGAAAATAATCGAATGAAAAGTATGAGGAATTGCGCTTTTTATAGTAGAACAAGCAAAAGAAATTATGCGAGACAAGGATTTTACTATGATGGAAAAAAGGTTGTATGCGTTTACTGTGGTTATGAGTTGGAATCACACAAAGTGAGAATTTGTAGCGTGGGAGTTGGTAGAAGACCTATCAATTTTTCGGTATTAATCCCGCTGTATAAATAATTAGTTGTAGATAATGGATCCTCAGAAGTGGATGTGTGTGGATAAAGAATTAGAGAACAGATTTTAACAAGAGAAAATTCGTATTAATATGCGAACATGAGAACGGACAAGTAGAGTTGAAAGAAATGTAAATTTTTACAATGGGTTTTTCTCCATAGCACAGGTTTATGTGACCTAGCCCTGTGTGAACCTCTTTTTACCCAAATAAAAAAAAAAAAAAAAAGAGTGACCTCCAGTAAGGCGGTGAGGTTGACGTTCCTTTGGAGGCTTTTTCTAACTAACAAACCGCCGGTCATTCAGTATGTGTTTAACTATCATAGAGGAAGGATGCGATGCTACAGCTATACAAAATTTAAAAAACTATCCCGTTTACTGATGGCTATTTCAGTAAGCGAGTTTGATATTATTGCAAAGCATATTAAATTTTCAACTGAGGCAGATGATGGAACTTTGTCCGCAACAAAAACTGAGAATTTTTGCTATCCTATTTTATCTAAAATATATGATCTCCTAGATATAGTTATAAGTGAGGAGGGTCATTTGCACTATGGCTGTTCTAACGATTCCCCAATACAAATTATTTCAGATACAAACGAACTTTGGGATGCTCTATATGATTTAGCAGATAAAAAATGTAAAAAATTTCAATCATGAGGGGGAAACCAACATTGTAATAGGCATGTTTATTCATGCAAAGGTTAATGACCTGAAAAGTACACCAGCATTCTACACCTATTTGTGTCTAACAACATTTAATGATGCTAAATGCGATTATGTGTGTTGGGTTTGCCTAGAAACCATGTTACTAATAGCAGGTGCCTATGAATCTATTGGAGGATCCAGTTTCACTTGCACACCTCACATCGAGAGTGCATGTGCACGAGATTCAAAAGGTGGTGCACGTGATTCAATAATACCATGTTTTGGTCATTCAGTTTACTTATTGGCATAGCTATAGATGAGTTTAATATTATTGCAAAGCATATTTGAATTTTCAACCGAGGCTAATGAATGAGCTGAGTGAGTGAGAGAGAAAGCTGTCTCTCTCACACACACAGACAGGTTAAAACATGTTTGTGACCTTCAAATGAGCTGAGAGAGAGTGAGAGAGAAAGCCTCTCTCTCTCACACAGACAGGATTATTCATGCAAAGGTTAATGACCTGAGAGAGAAAGTAGATGTATGTTCATCTCTGTCATGTTGATGTAGATGGTTCACTCCCGCAGAGAACATGTTAAAAGTTAATGAGCACAATCCACAAACTTGTGCACATGCCAACTTTGCCTAAAAGAAAGAGAGGGTAGAGAGAGAGGATTATTATTCCACAGCTTAATGAGTCACATAAAAAAAATCTACATAAAACTTGTGCACGTGCTCTGCTTTTAAACGTTATGAAATAGTTTTTTTCACAGCAGGGGGCGGAAGTGTTATTAATATCTGAAGCACTGTCCGGGGCTGGGGGGCAAGGGGGGCATATTAACACTGCACGTGCGAAAGAGAGAGAGGGCATTGAGAATCACAGCAGGAGGTGGCAAGTGTGCAGATGCAATTAATAGCTAAAGCGGGGGGCGGGGGCGGGGGGTTACGGATAAGAGCAAATATAGATATAGTAATTGCAAGCAGGTATATATAGATATACAATTGCAAGCATGTATATATAGATATAAAGCTGTATGTTCTATATTTATTGGGAACCTTCTGTGAGAGGTGGGGTCAGGGGGGATAGGTCCTCTCTCATTGGTGCTTGCGGGGGGTCCCCCTTTAATCTATTGGGAATAAAGTGGGGACACATAGGGAAGGGGGGTATGTGACCTTAAAAACAAAATGGCTGACTGGGACAGGGGGAAGGGGTGGGTGTTTACAAAATGTCTGACCTGGGGGAGGGGGAAGGGGGGTGGCCACGCCCCCCTGTCTTCTGATTGGTCGCATCTGAAGTCTCAATAATACCTACTGAAGTGCGAAGAGCCTTCTAACAATAATTTTTCAAGAAGATTATGATAATAGAATAATTATTAATATAAACTTAATAAAACAACTTTTGAATGGAAATTAACTCACGTTATGGCGTGACGGCCGTTTCGCTCTGTTGTCTAGAGCATCGTTAGACGACCCACAGTACACTGACTTAAGGTATGAGTTTGAGGGGACCCTCAAACTCATACCTTAAGTCAGTGTACTGTGGGTCGTCTGACGATGCTCTAGACAACAGAGCGAAACGGCCGTCACGCCATAACGTGAGCTAATTTCCATTCAAAAGTTGTTTTATTAAGTTTATATTACATATTAGTGGAAACAAGATGGATCTTCAACATCAGAATAATTATTACTTAAAGAGGAGTTCAGAGGTGGCCTCACAGTCAGTTTTTGAGAATAATCTTCCTGAAAACACTTTTATAGTCCTTGAAACACGATTATAGACATTAATTATTCATCCACTTCAACAATTTTTTGAGTCAATGCAATATTTATCAAGCTCTTGCATAACTGTCAACCAATGGAAGATCTACTCTTGTTGTTTTACTGAAAAAATTTGAAGCTTGAAAACTATTATCACTGTTCTATTTCTGATTCTCCACTTGAACTTATTGAGGTAGCATTGTTCTTGAAAACGTTTTTGAAAGACTTGGTTGGGGGTACCCCCAAAAAATTTCCCCCTGATATTACGCCACTGACTATTATCTACAATTTCTGGAACAATCGCTGAGTATGCACTATGCTGAATTTGATAGTTGTTGTATCTGCAAATGGACTGATATCAAAAGAATGGCTGTATGCAAAAGAGAAGCTAGCTCTGGAAAACTAGCACCTTAGAATCGTGCAAAAAGCTGCAGTGCTTGGTACAGCAAATATTGTACGAAAATTCCTCTCATTATAATATAGCAGGGTAAGAGGGACCCTCATAGACCTGTCTCTACTTTGCGATGCAGTTTTGTAGCCTTGGGATCAATATCCCCGGCTGCAGAGTGAAAAATTCAAAAAACAAAAGTGGAATAACAATAATAATAAAGAGAAGCTTTCATCATTGACGTGGCAGTGCCCCTGGATGAAAGTCTTGTGGGTACAATTGCTGAAAAGAAAAGGAAATACCAGCCTCTATCTGTCGGAATTGACCCTTGAGCCGTAGTTTGTAGACCCCTGTTAAATTATCTTATTAGAAATCATGTTGAACAAGGCTTGAATATGAAAATTATTTATTAGGTTCATGAAAGTGACTAATAAACGTAGGGATCCATTACCATTAGTTCACTGACATCCTGACATGTAGTGGTAGTAGCTGAGTAGGGAAATTAATTATTGCTGATTCACTAACCTAAAGGTCTCCAGTTCGATCCCAGCTCTGACCGAAATGTTTTTCCTTTATGCCACTCCCGTGTTTCGAAGGACACATTAAGCTGTTGGTCCCGGCTGCCTAAAAGCAGTTGTTAAGTCACTTGTCAGAGGCCTTGAACTTATTCAGGTGCGACCTGATAACTCTGACATCAGACCTGAGCCAGCCAGGTCCTTCATCCTTATATTTATATAAAAGACAAATAGACCTACCACTGACTCAATCATTCATCACCGTTTCTCGAAAACAACTCGCCCAAAAATGTTGAGATTTGTTACATTTAAGTTCAGGATCTTAACTTGACGTCAAAATTAAATGTTTTCTCAACAAACAAAAAGGCTGAACAAGTTGAAACTTGGTGAACATTTTAACTTTTAGACTATTCTAGAAATAGTTTTTAAGTTTCCTTGAAATATGCCTGAATTTGACGTTTTCGTAGCATTTTTTGCATTTTCATTCATGTGTTACAGGAATTTAGTGAGATTTTATTGAAAATCTTACCCTTGCCCTGGCAGGCGAAAAACGCGAGTTTTCCGGTTTTGTGTAAATTTATTTCCTTGAGGAGACCCTAGGCTAGAAGGTCAAGGCGAGCGAAACGATTCTGCTCGCTTGTACGTATATACGTATGGTCGAAGGCCAGGTCGCACGATATTATTATTAGCTCACTGACGTCATGATGAGATGACGATCATCTCAGAATCAGTACATGACAAGTCCATAGGTCAACACCTGCTGTTTTCCATAAAATTATTTCGGGTGTTGCATTGTATTGATGGAAGAGTCATGCTAGTGCTATACGATATGTTTGAGGGTAAATCTGATCTAGCTCTTGCATCATTGTCAATCAATGGGAGATTTGCTGGACTGTCATTGTTCTATTAGAAATATTTGGTGCAGGCGCATTTGATACTATTAAAACTGTGCTATTTTTGATTCTTCACTTGATGCACCGTAGCAAATCGTTTAGCAAATCCAGACATTTTTTCATCTTCTTGAAAAAATTGTCTCTTGAGGCTTATTAAAATTTTCAAAGTTTACTTTGTCCTTGGCGGGGATCTGTCACCCTGTTACCCCCATAGTCACGTCACTGACTATTATCTACAATTTCTGGAAAAATTGCTGAGTATCCTCTCTGAGCAACCTTGCTCAATTTGACAGTTCAGTTATGCAATAATGCCACCATTGGTGTTACACTTGATGACATCTACTGAACAATATTAGAAATTCATATTAAGTGATAAAATACTATTTAGGGAGGAGCCTTAGTTGTCGTGGGCTGGATTAGAACTGTGAGCCGTAGTTTAGAGATTAACTCCTGTTTAGTTTAGAAACTCCTGTAATAGATTAACAATCTCATCAGAAATCATGTAGAGAAGGCTTGAATATGATAAACTATTAGGTTCATGAAAGTGGCTAATAAGCATAGGGGTCCATTTAGTCCATTACCATTGGTTCACTGACATCTTGACATGGAGTGGTCGTAGCCGAGTGGGTTGATTGCTGATTTACTAACCTAAAGATCACGGGTTCGATCCCAGTTCTGACCGGAATCTTTCTCCTAGGGCCGTTACCATGTTTTGGACATGTAAAGCCTGTAAATCCAGCTAAAATAACGACGATGAAGGATTGCAGCTTACCATATTAACTCACTCATTTATAAATGTCCAGTGTTATCAAAATTTAAAATGAGTTTAGGACTCTCAGGAATCAAAAATAACATTTAGTATGTCTGCCACTACGGGTATTGTCAAAATATCAAAGGGCGGTCACAGAATGGGGGAGGCTATAACTCCGATTGAGGAGGGGGGTCTTCAAACCTCCCTCCACAAATAGGAGAAGGGGCGATCGCGAAAAAAATGTATAATTTTTAACCCCTCCAAATTCTCTAGCTCGGGCTGCTCCTGTTAGGTATTCTATGAATACGCCACAGTGGTCATGAAGACACGGGTTTTCAGGTTGGAAATGAATGAACGTGGTTAGTTGTAAATGAACAAGTAAGTTTTCCACTCTAGACATGTAGAGAATTCAATTGAAAAATGAAATAGAATGTTGAATAACCCCAATATATGAGACTACAAAACACATCCAGAGTAAAAGTTGGGTTTTATTGGATTACAACACACAGGAATAGCAAAATGGGAGGAACTATCATGTTTAATTAAACAATTCATGGTTTAACTTCATAAAACATGATTCTATAAACTTTGTGAGTGTTTCATGCTTTTGCTAGATACTAGTTGATCAGTAAAATTGATATCTGTGAAGCCTAATTTCGACTTGTAATAAGTTTGCAACAAGTTTCAAACAAGTTGCCTGAAAAAACCCACCGTTTCCACTCTGCAAAACATTTCAAATGCAACATTGATTCACATGAATTTATTTAGTCCGGCGTCTGCCTGGGCTATTGTTTACCTTCTAAAATTAGATCGAGTGCATTCCTGTCACAGGCCAAGTTAATTTTGTAGTTCACCTAGCATATTTCTTTTTTGTTATATAAAATTGCAACGTGTTATTCATCTCATCTTTTTCTTCTCTACAGAATTAAAAACATGATTTTCTTTAAATGCTATCGTATTGTACTTTCACTTGAATTTTGTTCATAGCATGGAATTTGAGCAATTCATCAAATCTTTTATTATCATGAATTTATACAGCTTCAAAATTAGAATCGTTCATAGAAACCTTCAATTTTATGGTACAAGTAAAAAATCAAGCTTGTCTGAAATCAGTGAAGTTACTAAAAATTCAAATATCCCAAATTTAATCTTTTTTACTTTTCTACTGGATAAATAAAGATAAGCGCTGCAGTCCGCCGCTAGAACTTATCAATATTGTGCTGTCCTTGCGCGTGCGCGCATCAGTTTTTGGCAAAGTTTCACCAGGAATCGGTTTGCAACAAGTTTTGCTTCAAAACTTGTTGAAAAATGTTGAGCTTTTCCATTCAACATGTTTGCAAAATGTTTGTAGCAAGTTTACGACATGTTTGCAACAAGTTTAGAACACGTTTTCAACAAACTTGTTCGAGTGCAAAAGGGGTTCGAAGCTGTGTAGCCTACAACGTGAGGCCTCCTATGGGATACACCTTATTTCAACATCATTCAAGTTAGCTTTCCATCAAAAAATTGAGCAAATAATTTGAAACCTTGAAACCAGACATGAACAAGGAAGAAGTTGTGGAATACAACTCCGTACTGGAGTTCGAATGATTCTAGACGAAATATTTGTCTTCAGTTGCATATTTGTTCTTGCTAGAACGTGAGGTCGAGCATCGAAAGAGTATGATCTGAAAGAATAAAGAAGATTTGAAAGAAGCCGAATGGATGGGTGGTGGAGGGAGAAGGAGTTGGGGAGAGGGAGGAGGAAGAAATCGAAGAATGCAGATTGCCAGTCAGCCAGGGCCAATATGAAAAGAAAGCTCAGAGTGAAACAATATTTTCGCTTGCGATGAATACAAAACGAAGTCAAATCCAACTGCTGGCAATTTTCTTTTTGCTATTCATGCCTCTTTCAATCGCCGTATAAAAACATAGTCTACGACTTCTTATTCCCATTCAGCTTCTTTTCATCCTTATTCTTTATTTTATACTTCTTCTTCTTCCTGCTTTTTCACTTTTTCTTCTTCTTCTCCTTCTCCTTCTCCTTCTCCTTCTCCTTCTCCTTCTCCTTCTCCTTCTCCTTCTCCTTCTCCTTCTCCTTCTCCTTCTCCTTCTCCTTCTCCTTCTCCTTCTCCTTCTCCTTCTCCTACTCCTACTCCTACTCCTACTCCTTCTCCTTCTCCTTCTCCTACTCCTTCTCCTTCTCCTTCTCCTTCTCCATCTCCTTCTCCTTCTCCTTCTCCTTCTCCTTCTCCTTCTCCTTCTCCTTTTCCTTTTCCTTTTCCTTTTCCTTTTCCTTTTCCTTTTCCTTTTCCTTTTCCTTTTCCTATTCCTTTTCCTTTTCCTTTTCCTTTTCCTTTTCCTTTTCCTTTTCCTTTTCCTTTTCCTTTACCTTTTCCTTTTCCTTTTCCTTTTCCTTTTCCTTTTCCTTTTCATTTTCCTTCTCCTTCTCCTTCTCCTTCTTCTTCTTCTTCTCCTTCTTCTTCTTTTTCTTCTTATTCTTCTTCTTCTTCTCCTTCTCCTCCTTCTACTCCTTCTCCTTCTCCTCCTCCTCCTCCTCCTCCTTCTTCTTCTTCTTCTTCTTCTTCTTCTTCTTCTTCTTCTTTTTCTTATTGTCCCTATTTTGCGATTTCTTCTTTTCCTTTGTCTCCTTTTCTTTTTCTTCTTTTCCACTATCTTCTTTTATTTCTCCCTTTTTTCGTCTTATTCTCCTTTATCTCCTTTTCCTATACCTTCTTTAAATTTTTCTTCTTCCTCTTTTCCTTCTCTTACTTCTTCCTCTTCCTTCTTTGCCTTTTTCATCTTCTTATTCATTTCCTTTTTATCCTACTCTTCCTCATCATCCCACTCCTTCATCTATCAACCCTTAACCTCGTCCTCCTTGCATCTTTTTCCTCTTACTTCATCCTCTTTAACTTCTTTCGCATTCTTTTTCCTTATTATTCCGCTTCAGCTTCTTTTCTTCCTTCTTCTTTATCGTGTACTTCTTCTTCTTGTACGTTTTTTGCTATTTAATCTTTCACTTTTTCTTATTTCCTTTTATTTCTTTTTCCTCATTTTTTTCATTCTCCTTCTTCTTCTTCTTCTTCTTCTTTTCCTTCTTCTTCCTTCATCTTCCTCTTTTTTTTCTTCTTTTTTTCCTTCTGCTTCTCTTCTTCCTCTTTCTTCTTCTCACTTCTTCCTCTTGTACTCCTATTTCCTCTTCTTCATCTTTTATCACTTCTTTGAATCCTTCCATTTACCCTCATCACGCTCCCCCTATCTACTTATTCTTTTTTTTCTCATCCTTCTTCTCATTTTTCCTACTTCTCCTTCTTCTCTTCCTTCCCTCTTCTCCTTCTTCTTGCCTATCTTTTTTCTACCATTTTTCTTCTTCTTCTCTCTTCTTATGATATTCTCTCCCCTCTTCTTCGTCTTTATTGTCTCCTTCTCCTCTTTCTCCACATTCTTCTTGTAATTCTCCTTCACCTCCTTTCCCTCTATTTTGTTCTTTCTTCTTCTCCTTGTCTATCTTCTTCTCTTTTTTCTTATGTTACTTATTCTTCTTCTTCTCTTCCACCTCCTATTAGCAGTTTTTCTTCTTTTCATCCTTCTTCTCCTTCCTCCATCTTCCATTATCCTCTTCTTTTTCTTCTGCTTATTTCTCCTTATGCTTATTTTTCCTTTTGCTTCTTTTTCTAATTCTGCTTTTTTTCTTCTTCTGCTTCTGCTTCTCTTACTTCTTTCTTTTCTAATTCTCTTTACTCTTCTTCTTTTTCATTTTTCACTTCTTTGTACGTTAAAATATGAAATTTGACAAAAAAACCGGAATTTATCAATTATTAATTCTAACTTGTTAAAAAAAAATATCAAATTCAAGTTGAACCAGTGTACAAGCATCACTTGTGAAGCTTTCATGCAACCATGAAGCGATCTGACAGATTCATACTTCAAGTTTTCAAAAGATGATTTTGAAATGTTACGTGACGGATATAAAAAATAACCAGATTCTATTGGTTACCTGTCAGAAAATAGTTGAATAATTCTCTCTCCATTCGCGTCTAGTCCGTCATGTCTTCTAAACCGTACAAAAATCGGTCCCAGCAGAAACATTCCGCGGTCAAGCAAGTGACTCTCAATAATCTCTCTATTGAGATATGTGTGGAAATAAAACCAATACATCTCAATTTAGTACGGTATGCAAGCATTTCACATTTTCACCTCTGGCTGCAATTTTCCCTATTTCTTCCCCACATATCAGTTCCAGTTAGCGTTTTGGAATTTTAGAGAAACGTGACACTTGGGTAAAGCACTTTTGTTCAGTGGTCTTTTGTAAGAGCCTTGACAGTGGTTTCCGATTGATTTGTGCTGGGAGAGATTAAAAAATCAGAAATTTATTGACCGGTGCATATGGGATTGAGCGGGAAAAGGGCTAGTGGGAGGGGGGGGGGAATTTGTAAATTATGATATTGTATTAAAGAGTATCACAGCATATCAAAACAAAGAGTATGAATGATCAGGAGTGCTTCTATTGGGAAGGGAGGTTGAGAGGCAGTACCGCATGGATGTTTGATGAAAAAATAAAGACAATATTATCATACAAATTATTATTAAAAGGATCTATAAGGTTGCCCGACTCAATTGAATCTGTATTCATGGAAATAATCTCTTTGCTCTCATTCTGCTTCTTTTTCATCTCCTTATTTTTCTTCTACTCCTCCTCATCAACCTCATATTCCTCCATTTTCTTATTCTTCGTCATCATCTTCTTTTTCTTCTTCTTCTCCATCTTCTTCTTCTTCTTCCTGTTATTCTTCTACTTCCACCTATTTTTCATGGTCTTTTTTCCACTTCTTCTTCTTCTATTCCCTCTTTTTCAGCCTCTTCTTCTTCTTCTTCTTCTTCTTCAACTCCCTCTTTCCTTCCTCTTCTTTTTCTTCTTCAATTCCCTCTTTTCTCCCTATTTTTCTTCTTCTTCTTCTTCTTCTTCTTCTTCTTCTTCTTCTATTCCTTCTTTTTCTTCTTTTCCTTCTTCTTCTTCTTCTTCTTCTTCTTCTTCTTCTTCTTCTATTCCTTCTTTTTCTTTTTCTTCTTATTTTTTTACCACTTCTTCTTCTCCTTCTCCTTGCTCATTCTCTCCTTCGTCTTACTCTTTCTCTTCTCCTTCTTCCT
>OX418216.1:149119099-149136599 GCA_948455865.1 Conomelus anceps
GTAGCAGCCCTAGCCCTCTCCGCAAGATCGCAATGTCAGCTAGCATTGATGCTGTATATCGGGGTGCAGATTTCAGCATTCTACCACAGACTCTACGCGAAGAATTCCTACACCCTTTCAATCGTTTTGATATGCATCCAATACTAACCAAAGCCATGAAATTTTTAGCATTTTGCAAACGCATGGACCTCATTGATCTAATTGCAATAATTAAAGCTGAAAAGTTTAGCAGGAGTGACTTTGGTGAAGTCGTGAGCTATGTATTTGGAGATAGTCTACCACTTTTCACTGTAACTCACAATCTCTACAAGAAACAGCATGTGTCAACATGTCTTGATAGGCGCGCACGGGCAGCATTAAATGATATAGTGGAATGTCGATGCAGTGAGATATATGATATAGTAGCACACATGTGGCGTTTAGCTTATGTGCAGGACGGATATATTCTTCATACTCTAGGACTGCAAGAAGCTGATGAGGATGATGAGCATATTGTAGGGCTAGGTAGATTAATGAGAAAAATAGGAGCCTGTGAAGAAATTGACATATATTCAGAGGATGAAAGTGTCAGCTATATCACTACCAGCAGTGATGAATTCTTAGAAGAAGAAGAAGAAGATTATTAATCTGTTCACTCTTTTTTACAGGAATCCCAGATCACTCTATGAGCTTGCAAGGAAAGCTTCAGTAGAAGCTCTATACCTTGGTGCTGATATCAACACACTGCCACATCCTATACGTCATGATATCATACACTGTAAGGAGCTGTTCATGGAGACTACTCCAAGACTTTTTAGGAGGACATTGTACATTGTTTGCAAGCGCATGGATTTCACTGATATAATCTCACTGTTCAAAGCTGAAAAACTCACTGGCGATGACATTGGCGAAGTGATCTTACACATACTCACATGGTGGCCAGATCATGGTTACATCAGTGATGATTACAAGAAGTTTCATTCACCCTCATGTTTAAAAAGGCGGGCACAAGCACCATTGAATGTAAAGCCTGATTGCAGGTGTTTGGAGATATACGATATGATAGGTCACATGATGCGGTTGGGAATGGCAGAAGATTGTTACCTTCAGATGCATATTGGACTTTCTGATTCCATGAGGTGGGAAACGATTGAGTCTGCCCTTAAGAGATATGCAGTTGAGGTCTGCTATAATGTTACAAGTGAGATGTTCGAAGATTAATTCATGTCTTGTTTTGCAGAATGAACGGTCAACAGCGTGCTGATGCTGTCACAATCAGAGAGGACTTGGAGTATGTCTGCAACCTCTTGAAAACCATGTCATTACCAGTCAGCTCGTACCGTCGAGCATTGCATAATGCTAGAAAAATTGGGCATGGACCAAACCGCGGTCACGGTTTCTATCTACCCGTCAGAAGTTTACATATTCCCCCATGTACATATACATACAATCCAGTTAAGCAGGGTGAGGTGTGGAACTGTAAATGTGTATTACTAACATTTAGATTGATGCATTTGGACAATTTCATTGCGAATAGTTGGCCCAGCGAACCTCAAGTTTTCAGAGATCATAAATGGTGGACAGGGCTGCTACCATTGGACAAAGGTCAGGATATCAATGATCTTCTCATTGACATAGGAGATGCGTACTGCATTCAACCATCCACACCACCACCACCTTACACTGAGAAGGAGGAGGAGGAGGAGGAGGAGGAAGCAAACTGTGGACCCTCAACACTGGCAGCTCTCTTGGAGTGTTGGGAATAATCTATGCTATTGCTTTATTGCAGATGAACACCTCTGCACAAGAAATGATCAATACCACCACCACCGCAGCTCAAGCTCCAAACACTGCAGAAACCATCAAGCCGCAAGGAGCTCTCAACAATGCCGTGCTGGAATTCTACAGTTCAATTTCAAGCCATAAGCCTGCCAGCCCCAACTATCTATCGATGAAGGATCTGAAGCCTGAAATTAAGTATCAAATGCTGTCAGCGCAGCCATCATTGACTAAATACGGGACAAAAGTCAGCATCAACATCATAGTGGACAACCAGACTGCCAACATTATACTACCAGACGCATATAGTCGGCTCACATTGAAACATGTGGAAAATGGACCTTTAGATCTGAGCAAATTCAAAATGAGTGTTACTCCTGCAGGCAACACATTTATAATGAACATGTTTATTGACTAATAAACGCTTCTTTTTTTTTTATTCTGCAATTGTGAGTTTTTCTTCCATCTCCCAATACCTATAGTCTATAAGATGATGCACATGAGGTGAACACTTGCACTAGTGCACTCACTAGATAACTCACTAGTGCACTCACTAGTGCACTCACTGGTGCACTAGTGCGCTCACTAATGCACTCAATAGTGTACTAGTGCATGTGTTCATATAGGTAAGAAATTGTCTTACATTGCTTTCAACAAAGACAGTTTCAACGAAAAAGAGAGGGTAGAGAGAGAGTTCCACTTCCATCACTGACTCAGCCCACTGGCCTTGATATACCAGTTTTAACTAGTATGTCACTGCTGCATTCCAATGCTATCTATGCAGGAAAAAACATGTCTGTGGTAGAAGTGGAACGCTCTCTCTCTCTCTATGAGTATACTAAGGAGAGAGTAGGTGAATGAGAACCAGTTGTATAGCATTACAAGTTTATTCTAAGCATTATGAAATAAAATATAAAGATGAGTGAGCAGTTCACCCTGACAATAGTCTGTGGTTGGAGTCTCTTCAATCGCACTGCATACACCATCAACTGTATCCAAGCCTCTAGAGCGATGACGTTGAACTGTTGTAAAGATGGAGATGAGAAAAGCTTCTGAGCAGCCATCTGCAATGCGGAACCTCCTTACACGTTGATCTTCCATACTGTGAGAGAAGCCGGCAAATACGATTTCATTACTGCCAATTGCACTTAGCGCCTTGCTGCCATACTCAAATTGACACCAGTACTTTTGAAGAGTATCGGGAAGATTGATGACAATCTTGACATCCTTGTATCGCCAGTCTTCCACTTGTCCGAGATCCAGTACAGCTGCCATGCTATGCTTTAGCCTGTACACTGAAGTTAGTGACACCTTTTCATTGTCAAACATCGTCCAGATTTTGAATGGAAGTTGTGCTGGCTGCTGCGGGACACTTTTGCCCATACCATTTTTCCACATGATTCCTATGAAGATGTTCTTCAAGAACCTGTTAACATTATAACTGTTGACAGGTATTGCTGGTTCCAATCCACTAGTACATTCTTGTAGATCTCTCAAGTATTTCACAGTACCACGACCATGTACTGCATCAATAATTGCATATCGTAGCCTTCTAAGATGGATGCAATCACACGCATCACGTAGACTGGCACCAGTGCACGAAACTGCATGTCCACACTCGAGTTGAAAGTCATCCAATGACATGATGCCCCGCTGCTCCAGCTCGACTTCCAGCTCCATAACGGCTGCTTTCAAACGTAACTCATTCCTATACTTATTGATATCCATCTTGCACTGTGCTCTCAAGCCAACAGCATCTTTTATATAGCTAACATAGTAGTGGTGGTGGGGGTAAGTCAATGATTACGCAATCTATTGAATTATTCATTTATTAACATGCATTGACAAACACGTTTTTTATCTTTAGACATGGTTTGCAAAATATGATTATATAGCAAATTTACAACATTGAGCGCACAATAGTAATATTTCATTGATCCATCAGTGATCAGATTTGCTCTGTAGTCTTCTGTCATGATGAGATAGCAATGTTGTTCACAGTTGTAGTTGTTGTAGGAAGTCATCACTTGTTTCTCCAGGTTGGGGAGATCTTGTTGCTCGAATGGAGATGATAGATCAATCACAGTAAAGTTGTCAGCCAGATTCTCCTCGTCTTCGTATTGGGGCTCCATCAGTTTGTGCAGCATGCTCAGTTTGTCATATCCATAGACATAGATTGTGTGAGCTGGTCCTACAATCTTCCGCCATCTTTCCAGTGCACTTCTCACAATTGGTCTTAGGTTGGAGTAGTATTCCCCCATATCATTATTGTCCGTCCATCTCAAGCCATGTTTAGCACTATGTGAATCATTCTCCTTACGTATACTAGTAGCCAGTACAGATTCAGAGTAGGGAGATCTGAAGAGAGAGTGCTGGCGTACAATGCGTGATTCTATAGCATGTTCAAGATACGCCATTTCCTTGACAACAAATTCGCCATTTCGTCCAGTGAATCCTTGAAAGTCTATCACAAAGTATGGTCCAAAACCTTCCACAGAGTCATGCCATGTCTCATTGCTGCTGCTGCTGCTGCTGCTGCTGCTGCTGCTACTGCTATCCTTTTCCTCTTCAAAGCTGATAAGTTTCATGATGTTGTCGATGCTGTCCTCAAGATTCATGCTGCGATGTTCACACAGTTGTGATGTCTCTGCACCTCATCCACAGCCTTTTTATAGTCGAGTTATCAGGCAATTTGAACTGTGCCTGTCATTGGTCGATACTCTTTGACCACTTCATGTATCATCAGACAGTAGGCACGTGTATTTGCAGGAATGTTATCAGTCATTTCAAATTCCACTCTGACATCAATGCTGCCAGTCTTGAGTGTTTCATTTTGACGTGAACAGTCAATTGGAAACAGCATCATTCTTCCATCTGCCAGAGCAGACTTCTCAAACAGTGGGTTGCTTGCTCGAAAATCTCCATGGTTGTAGACTCCATTGAAAGCTGTATACATATTGTAGACACGGTTGTCATCACCATCAATGCTTTCATACGGATAGTACTTGTTGTTCAGAAACACTCGAATGTCTTTCACATTGCACTTGTCAAACAATGATCCATTTGCATCTGCTCTTCCTCTTCTTCCAGTCTGCAGTCCAATCACAATGTATCTCGGCTTCTCATGTTGTGCAGTCGACTTGACAGTCCATGTATGTTTTGTAGCTTCGGGCATGGCCGGGTACTCATACAGCTCCCAATGTCGGAATGGTATTGATACAGGCGAGTCATTCTGCACCAATCGTAGCAGACGCAATCTTGCTTCATCGGCCACCTCCACATAGGGCATCTTCCACACAAGCTTCCGAATGTTGACAAGGCCTATTGTATTCAAGCAGTTTACGTTGTCAGCACTGCGTCTTAGCACCAGCTCCTGTTTCACATTGAGCAGCACACGTCTGTAGTCTTCGGCGAATCCCAGCAGATATCTAAGTGGTACATCCATGACGGTAGCGTTGGCTGCATTGGCGGCAAATGTAGTTAGACCTGTTGTAGCATTATACTTGTAGCCGGCTCCTTCCATCTTGGCTAGTTCTTCTCGTTCAAAGGTCATTGCATTCTTCATCAGGCTGGCAATGCCTGGGTTGCGTGTGCTGTCCACCTCAACTCCATTGATCTCATAGCGTATCTCTGAAAACAGGTTGGCAAAAAATCCAGAGACACATGGTGTGCCGGCCAGTGCAGCACCAGCTGCACTGGTTACTGTGTACTCAAGGTGTAGATAGCTCTCTGATGGTAGTGTGTAGATGTCCTGCTGCTGAATTGGTATCCTGATCTCATCGTTGGCATTGAAGGTTGTGTTGTATGGCAAATGTGAATGATACTCAAAACCTGTGATGCGATCATCCGAAGATGGACCACTCTTTGTCACATCCAAAAGTCTCATTGTCGCTGTCGTGGATGTCGTCTGATAACAATACAACCTCTTTGCTCTAGATAATCGATGCTCCTTGATGTTAACTCAATGGCGGTCGATCGTTGAATGACGTTTAAAGCGCCTGCACCCCTTTTATTTCTTTCTGTCTCTGTCTCAGACTGCTCAGCTCCACTCCAACCCCTCTTTTCAAATAGCAGCACCATATCACTCTCTTCTTCGTAAATGTAAGGTTATGTTTATCGGCTCCTCTCTAAAGTTCACCAGACGTCCGTTCTCATCAACAATCTCCAACGTAATGTTGCTGATCTGCTCGGCATCCACGGGTAAATAGACAACATTGCGCACAGACACAGCCATTTTATAGCCCGGGTCCACTGACGGGTAGAACTCATAGATAACATGATCCTTGATTCCATTCAAGTAGGAGCCGCTCACTATGTTACATTTCACACGCACCACATTGGGGCGGTTAATCATCATGGTTGAGTCACCTCTAGCCTCCTTGTCAGCTTCCAGGATCCTGTTGAAGCCCAGCAATTTGCCTATTGAGTCAGGCGGGGTAAAGTCCAGCTTAGTATTGCACAGCACTATACATTTCAATGTTGACGTGTCCATAGCCATTTGTAGGTTAACTCCACGCTTATTCAATCTTGCCTCCAACAGTTCCTTGATCATGTTAAACTCAAAACTACCTTCAGGCAATGAAACAGTTTGCCAAACCTTTCCTTCTTCACTTGCATCTGCGCTCACACTTGCATCTGTGCTCACACTGGGAGACACTTTGTTTGCAGCACTGGTATCACCGCCCACAATGGGAAACACTTTCTTCTTTCCATCATTGAAGGTCAATCCTATGCTCCTGGTTTCTCTACTTTTTGGTTCTGTTTTACCAGTAAGACCCCATCTAAACCAATCAACGATTGTCATGTTGCTGTTATTAAGCTCTCCATGTGTCACTGAATGATCCTCGTCATGCGACTCACCCGCTGGTGGAGCTAGGAAGCGTAATGTATTGTTGTAGCCGACCTCAACATTTGGAATAGAGTTACAGCTTGTGAAGCTGATAAGTCCCACTTCCCATACACCATTGCCTGTATCAATAGGCGGGTAGAATTCACTACTCAGCGTTGACTTGGTTCCTCCAAAGCAGAGCATCATCTTGATTGCTCAGTGTACTTCAACCTAATGACTGCTTACCACAATAATTGAGAGGTTTTATACTAATAATGAAAAAACAGTTGTGTTTAGATTCATAATTTATTTAACAATCAACTAAAAATTTCAAACATAAATGTCCACATATGTGAGAGTAGAGATCCTCCTGCTTCCGATCATAGTTGTACTCAATCCTCGTCGCTGGTGTTGATCCTCGATGCATGTAGTCAATAAATTCTTGTGGTGGTCTCAGGTTGCCAAAGCCGTCAAAGTAGTGAACGTTGCCATCCTTCTTAACATAGCACACCCAATGTGTGCCAGGTCCTTTGCTGTCATCCAGGTTGATGATGCCACACTCCCTCCTCAGCGGTCCTTCGGCAGGTAGAGCATCTCGCATAAACACTCCTCGAAATTTCTTTAGCTTCAAACGGCATGCATACTTGTAGAGGTCTGCATCGGTCAGTGCTCGGTCTGGTAGAGCAATCATCTTCTGCCGCCGCATCGACGGCGACGAGCCCCGTTTCCCGTCTTTTGACGTCTCAGGTACAGGCCTCGACCCTTGGTTGATACCGCTGTTCTCCTCCTCTTGGTTCCAGTCCTCCTCCTCTTCCTCTTGGGTCCAGTTCTCCTTTTAGCTCCTCCACCAAACTTTGCCTTGGCTTTCATAATGTTGGTCACTGCTAGTGCTGCGGCCTTTTCCAAAACACCTGCGTCCGATGATTTCACTCGACTCCAAGCTCGTTCAGCCAAGATCCGGTCTGCCGCTGCTCTGCTAGCAGTATCACTATTCCTTGAGTATGCAATGTCGTGCTGCTTACAAGCTTGGTCAAGTCTGTTGACACCTGGATCGCCTCTTGCCAATCGCTTCTCAAGCTTTGTACCTGGTCCACAGTACTGGTAGCCGGGCAGATGAAGTTCTATGGGCAGTACGTCTATTGCCTTGTTGACTATTGCACCTGCAGCGTCTGTGATTGCAGAAAGTACTCCTCTTCCTTTGTAGCTCTTCCTCTCTCGAAGGGCAGCAGCCATCTAATGTTGATCAGCAGCTTGGTCATCCGGTTTTATACCCTCATGGATTCCCAAAGCCTGTAACACTTTATCTCTCAACTGCTCTCTACTCAAAGTGTGGTTTTCAGGTGACCAAATAATGTTCATGATGGTAGTGAAACACTTTTTAACTACAACCCTTGAATGCTCATCTAACCTTTTTTCCAAATACTTTTTGTTGACTCCATCACCATCTTGGATTGGATCATTAACATCCATGAGGACTGCATTGTTCAAGCTTACAAAAATCTGCGATGTTTCAGTGTCCTGAGTCTTTGGCAGCCAATCCCATAGCATATTCTGGCACACTTTTAGGTTAACAGCATCCTTTTCATTGCGTGGGCTGCCAACATTGATCACTCTTCTTCCTCGGACGTTGATATTACCGAGGACGTCCATTATTCTTCTATCGCCGTTTGATGACATTACTTGAATGGTATGCACATGCTCAAGTTTACACGTTTTATCGGGCTAGAGTGCAGTGCTGCCAACTATGTAACCACCTTCCACCAACTCTTCTAGAATTGAATTAATTTCATTCTCATGTCCAGTGTTGCCAACTGCTTTGGACTGATCCAACAGTCTCAATCTGTCCACCAACTCATTGGGATCATCATAGTAGATGTACTCAATCCGACTATCGGCTACCAAATTGAATGGTGCCTTGAGTCCTCGTCCAGCAACCGAAGTATCTGAAGATGATGATGCATCGCCATGTTTCACTTCTCGAAGCTTTTTGATTACATTCTTGTATTTGGGATTGTTATAGTTCACAATTTTTCCATATGCACGATAGCCTGCCCTGTACACATTGGTTAGGCTCAACACACTCTTGTAGACCTTCTCATCACTTTTTTTCACCTTTCTGAAGTCGGGATGTTTCTTGAAAATCAGCTCGCATATTCCCGGTGTGACATTGAACGTTTTCTCTTCATTTTCATTGTTTGGATTGCTCAGTATAATCTTGTCCCCATTTGGTCCAAAGGTTAGCAGCTTGTTACCGAGAAATAGGCTATTATTCTCCACTCTTGGTCCAAACTTTCTATCACTGTTACCATCTCTGTTGTCCATCGATGCTTTAACATATTCTCCTACAGCTGTTCCAGCCAGTTCAGATTGGGCAAAGCTTTCATCAATTTCCTCCTGGGTAGTATTCATCAACACATCCTCCTCCTCCTCCTCCTCCTCATCGATGGATGAGTCCTCCTCCTCCTCCAATTGACTTCTACCTTTCCACAATTTCCGTCCCACTCCTGATGTGCTTGCTGCAGGTATTTCAGCTGTTCCAACTGTCTCCAAGGTTTGCTCTTCTTCTTCTTCTACAATAGGTGATGCGGTAGGCCTCTCCCATTGTGGCTTACGCCCTTTCACTGCACCTAACTTGAATGGGTATGGTGAGCCGGGTGTAATTGGTGGTGTAGGAGGTACCATATGAGTTGATAGTGTACGTGCGAATGGGCGTGTCACTGCTGCTGGTGAAGGTGTTGGTGGTGGTGCTGGTGGTGGTGCTGCTGCTGGGACACCCCGCTCCATGATAACATCTGAAATATTCTGGAGTGGCTCAATAATTGGTTTCAAACTTTTGATATGCTTCTCCTCAGTCAATGATCTGCCCAAAGTGATTTCCTTATGCTTCCTCTTGATGTTGCGTCGTAGCTGAGCAATCTCCATGATGGTTGGAGCGATGTCCTCCACAGTCTGCTTTCTTTTCCGCTGCTGCTTCACGTCCATCTCGATCGGTGTTCACTGACTGAATGAGCCTTTTCAGCTTATGCTTCAGCTAAAAAAGTGTCAAGACCGTTTCTGTAACGTCCGCTATTCTTGCCTGAGGCACTATCGATAACAAGGAATGCATGTGCAGACGAAGACCACACATCATCGCACATACTTTTGAATGCATCAAATGTCATGTCGGCTCCCACATGATCTCTGTACAAATGTTTCATATTGAGTTCATCCTGTTTGAATACAATCAGAAAATTGGCATTGTCACGTATCAATTGTTTTGGTATGCGACTGTAGGTCTGTGCCAAATAAAACACATCAACGTTGCTGTGCCGTCCAGTGGTGAAGTAGCGTCTGATGGCTTCCTGCTGCTCACAGATAACATCATCAAAAATGATTATTGAATTGGCGGGCAATTCGTGTGGTGCAGGTATCTCTTCACAGGTGTCACACTCGATGTAGTTCATTTTAGGTCCTAGTCCTTCCATCACAGTGCGCAAGAACTCGTATTTCGGTTGGAATGTTGTCTTGGAGAACAGATAGATGTTTGAGAAGCGTATACCATTTGGATCAAAAAGCATGTTGAACATTACATTAGTTTTACCACAACCCGATGGTCCGCATATGATACATCTCAGGTGGTGAGGGAACAAAGGTCCATGCCGCTTCTTGATGTTCATTTCCGGTCCAAGTCCACAACCACTTGCCACACGATCAAAGTCGATTATATTGAACTTGTGTCGACGTTGCACTACCTGTTTCATTACACCAAATCTGCTCTATCAATCCAAGAGTCGTGACTGTTATCGTATCCTTTCCAGCGCACCAACAGTTTATTACCTCTCCTCTTCAGCACTTTTACAATTTCAAACACGTCTGGCACTTTAGTTTTGACAATCTCTTCTGCATAGAATCCCCCTTGCACAGGTTGTCCTCCACTGTCTTCCAGCTCATACGTCACAGGTACAGTAGGTCTCACACGTGTGACAGTGAACAGTTCATTTGTCCAATTGGGTAGGTAACCCTTGTTGAACACGGTTTTATACTTGCTTATGCGCACCTTATCACCCGGTTCAATCGATTGACCAGGCCCAGGATAAAACCTGTTTCGCACCTTGTTCTGCAAACTCTTACGATATTCCTCACGCTGTTCTCTCAGTCTGCTCAAGAGTATAGTTTCATGCTTCTTCTTAACATCGGCTGGACACATGCCTATTGTACGATGTATCCTCTCATTGTATTCCTTCACCAGCATGTCAAGGATGTCTGTCCACTTGTAGGATCCTCTCTCAGTGAACTTGATCCACATTAAACGTTTCAGAGTCCTGTTGAAGCGTTCCACTATCGATGCCTTCTTATCTGAATACGTCGAATAGTGATTGACGTCATATTGTTTCACAAGTCTTGAAAACTTTGCATTGAACCACTCTTTGCCGTCATCCGTTTGAAGGTTTTCCATTGGATGCCGTTCGAATATAGGACGCATTGCCTTGACCACTTCCTCGGATGTCTTTGTCTTTATCGGTAACGCATATGCATACTTGCTGAGACAGTTTATAATAGTGATGATGTATTTGTAACCTTTGTTCTGCTTTGAGTATGGTATCATTTCAACAAGGTCAGCTTGATAGAGGTCGTCAAGACCTTTCACTGTAACCATCCTCATCGGAAAATTCCGACGAGCTGGCATGTGCAGTTCACGTGCTATCACACTCTTCTCCATACTGATGCCCATCAAGTGAACACGTGCCTTTATATATATAGTTGTTTTTTACACAGCACATGATGTGCGTCATACTCTGTTATCATTCCAACACTTTTGACATTGAAGTATGTTAGCATGACCTTTTTGAACCTGATTGCTAACACATTCGAGTTAATTGGCATTTAAAATGATATGCGTCGGCATAATCTTTTTTGAAGCTGATTGCTAACACAATCGACCCAATTGTCATTGAAAAGGATGTGCGTCATCATGACCTTCCATGCTATCATTCCCATTGTGCAACACTTTTGACATTTGCGTCAGCTAACCTTTCTCTCATGCTTTCCTAGAAAGATCACTTTATCATTCAGCCTGCATTGTTTGTCAGTTGCTATCACCTTAACCTTTTTGAACTTGTTTACTAAGACATGATGTTTTTGATATCTCACTTTAGTATATATACTGCCCAAAAATTCAATCAAATTCAGTCTTCACATCAGAGTTATAGAGAGAGTGATCTCAGTGTTCTCTTAGTGTTCAACCAGACGGAATGGATCCAACCCAGCAGTTATCTTCCATAGTGGACAAAGCATTAGCTGTGTTCAAAGAGGAGCTCCTCAGGCAGTTGCAAACTACGCCTAGGACTGCCAATACCAGCACTGCCACTGTTGCTGCTCAAGATGCTGCTGCTCAAGATGTTGCTGCTCAAGATGTTGCTGCTCAAGATGTTGCTGCTCAAGATGTTGCTGCTCAAGATGTTGCTGCTCAAGATGTAGCTGCTCAAGATGTCACTGCTGCTGCTCAAGTTGACAGTGCTGCCGGCTCCTCCACCACAGCAGTATCACTTCCCAGCAGTGGTATGCAGGCGATAATTGAGGAGATGCTTTCCGCCTGGGAATCCATTCCTAACTTGGAAAGCACTCCAACAGTTGAACGACAGTCATCGCCACCGGCGAAACGACAATATCTGCAGCCAGCATCAAGGCGAGCACCACCTGCATCAAGGCAGTCATCGTCGGCATCAAGGCGACCACCGCAAGCATTGAGGCAGTCACCCCCACCGTCAGCAGCAAGGCGACCACCACCTGCATCAATGCAGTCGCCCCCACCGCAAGCATCAAGGCAGTTACCCTCACCACCAGCATCAAGGCAGTTACCCTCACCACCGGCATCAAGGCAGTTACCCTCACCACCGGCATCAAGGCAGTTGCCCTCACCACCGGCATCAAGGCAGTTACCCTCACCACCGGCATCAAGGCAGTTACCCTCACCACCGGCATCAAGGCAGTCGCCCCAAGCGACAAGGCAGTTACCCCCACCACCACCGGCATCAAGGCAGTTTCCCCCACCACCACCAGCATCAAGGCAGTTTCCCCCACCAGCATCAAGGCAGTTTCCCCCACCACCACCATCATCAAGGCAGTCGCCCCCAGCATCAAGGCAGTCGCCTCCAGCATCAAGGCAGTTACCCCCACCAGCATCAAGGCAGTCGCCCCCAGCATCAGGTCAGTGGCAACAGCATCCTCAGCAGCCCATTATACCTCCACATCGGGCCCCACAAATTCCGAGCATGGCATGGCGGGGCAGCATTGGCCGTCCATCGCATCGTGAGCTGGAACTCCAGCGTAGAGTTTTAATCAGTGCGATGGATATGTATGCCCCGCTGCCAGCATACGGCTCCAATTATGTTGGGGCTGATGAAATTGTGGCACGGTTAATGAGGCATCGCCGCTTCAGGACGCTGCATGGGCTGCTGAAATTGGAGCTGGCGGCCTACAGTTATGAGGCGATAAACAAGCAGCTGGCCATTGCTTGGGGGGTAATTATGAAATCGATCGGTCTGCTGAAGGCGGCTGCTTCACTAGAAATTACCAACCCTGAACTTAGCCCAATAGAGTTGAGATACTCAGTTATTGGACCGAGAAAGTTGGAAAATGTCATCAAAAACAAAAGGGTTATCGATGAAGAAACAGCTGTCTTATTATTACGCAGGGAAAATATAACTGCACTTTGCGCCCCAAGGTGCGATATTGAGCAAGTTCTATATGAACTTCGAATTGGCTGAAAAAATTGTATATTCTAAAATAAACATGTTTCTGATAATCTTTCATCTTTTCATTTTCTACCTCCTACACTGGTGTGCAGCTTGTCTCAGCCTCACATGGACTGATGCAAATAGAAAATCGTCTTGCATATAGACATGTCCTGTATAGCTGTGACGTCATACAGACAAGTTGAATGCAAGATGATCTTCTATTTGCAACAGCCCACATGGACGATCTTGCATAATGTTGTGCAACAGACAAATATAAAATCGACTTGCACATAGACAGGTTTTTTCCTGCATGTTGTCATACAGGCAAGTTGAATGCAAGCTGATTTTCTATTTGTCTTTGTAACATCACACACATGGACTTTAAGATCTTGCATAATGTTGTGCAATGGTACACTCACAGACATGTCCTGCATGATGTCATACAGACAAGTTGAATGCAAGATCTATTTGCAACAGACACAGCCCCCACATGGACTTGTCTTATAGAGTAATCTTGGTTTTTTAAAAAAAAATGAGCATGGTTATCGAATACAATTCTTTATTATCAAGAAATACTGTTAGAGGCTGATGTCATTCAAAACTAGTTAATTTCAAAACAAAACAAAGTTAATGTCAATCAAGTCTATCAATCACCACCCACTTGCGGAAATTTCTCAAGTATTGCAACATATCACAATATGATGTACTAGATGGGAACTCCACATATACTGTTCTTCCATTGATGCAGAGGCGTACTTCCGAAGCATCGTAGAAGGCATTCTCCATTGTCTGCAGGAAATAGTCAGTTGTTCGAAATGGTTCATAGTATTGTCCTCCAATGGTGAATACTGGCAGCACAATCCATTTGCTGCTCACTGGTGATGAACAAGTATCACATCTGCAGTATAGGCAGTATGAATCCATTGGTGGCAGTCACAGGGTATCCTTCAGCTCGTGCTACAGTTGATGCTGCTGCAGTTGACACGTCCTATCAGTACGGCTCACAAACCTCTTCTGATCGGATGATGATGATGATGGGCGGATACATGTGTGCAAATGCGCAGTGGCTGATGTCAATCGAGTATATCAAGCACCACCCACTTTCTGAGCATTCCCAAGTCATTCTGCATCTCACGATAAGTGTGACCATATGGGAACTCCACATATACTGTTGTTCTATTGGTACACAACATCACTGATGAAGCAAAATGGAAGGTTCTCTTCATTACTTGCAGAAAATTTTTGATTGTCAAGAATGGTTCAGGCTCTTGTCCTCCAACAGTGAATATAGGCTGCACAATCCATTTGTTGCATGAGGTTAGTGAACAAGTACCACATTTGCAGTATGGCTTAAATTCGTGAGTTTGCTCCATTGCTGATTGGTGGCGGTTGTCTGTAGATTTCTCTGCAATAGGTGTCACAAGTATCCTTCAGCCCGGCAGGTGCTACAGCTGTTGTTGTTGCTGGTGCTGCAGTTGACACGTCCTCACAGTACAGCTCACAAACCTCTTCTGATCTGCTGATGATGGTCTCAAGGAAGTCTAGTGATGAAAATGATGAGTGGATGCAGGTGCGCAGATTTTGTGTGCAGTGGAATCTTTGGCACAGCTCTTTGTCCAAGTTTTTCCCTCCAGCCAACTTCATATACCACTCGTTGACGTCACGACCCATTGCATCAATAGCATCCTGAGTTGTATTCCGATGTAGCACCATTCTTGACATCAGACACTGACGCATGTGAAACTTGTTTGCTTGATCAAGGCCATGATCTCGTTGCCACAGGAAAGTCTGAGTCCTATACTTTGGATCCAGTTGGCTAGTGTAGACGCTTGTAGCCAGCATGAGATACAGCACAGCTCGAATCATGATTGCTTATGCCAAATGCTTGCTCTTCCTCCCATATTTATACTAAAGTTTTATGCAGACTCGGCAATTTCTTATCAGCGGATGTGTGACTCATGTCTTCTACTACTTTTCCAACAATGCTCTGAGTATACTGTGCTGTGATATCCCGCCATTTGTAAAGTCATCATATTCCTTGTAATCATCAACATTGAAATCAACAACACGTGATTGTTTAGCTGGTGGCTCATCATCATCGGATATGTGGATCACTCGACTGCTATCTGCTGCCGCTGGCTCATCATCATCAGATATGTGGATCACTTGACTAGTACTGCTATCTGCTGCCGAACGTTTGCAACTACCTTGTTCTATCTTAAGAACATCTGTTGGTACAAACTGTACTGTTGATGAAGTTGATGCTTTTGCTGTCATTGACAACAATGCTCTAGATGCCTCCATAGTTGATATGTTTTCTTCTATTGCTGTATCTGCTGCTATCAATGCTGCCCTTGATGCTGCTTCATTTTCTTGATCATTCTCAGTGTTGTACTCCTCCGCCTCCTCCTCCTCCACCACCACCTCATCCTCAAACCCATCATCACTGAATACTGGAGCTTCATTGACAATGTTGCGATGTCCATATGCAAGAGTAGTGATTCCATCTTCAAGAATGAACCGTTTTTCATCAGCCTTGCTGAGTGCTTTCTTCTTCTGAATGGTGGTCATGATTCTATGTTTCCTGGTACAGAACATCACCTGATCTCTATAGATGTCCTTCTCACCATAGAGACAGTCAATGTAGTCCTGAAAGACTATGTACCGTTCTGCATCAGGATGACTTTTTGGGAGCTCCTGTCCAAGAATTGGCCGTCTCACTCCCTTTGCTTTCTTGATAAGGCCACTCTTCAGCTGTGTCTCATCTGTAACATAGCATCTGCAAGCATACAGCTTGGAGCGCAGGCCGACATACTCATAGGGGGCTCGAGCTGCATACTCATCCTTGAATTTCCCCAGTACCATCTTGTTTGTCTCAGAGTAGCATGGGTGGTTGGCCGGGTACTCTGATGTATCGAATACGTTTCTCAACTTGTCTATATTCATGATATCCATATACATATCTTCAGTTTGGACATTGTAGAACAAGCTGTCAGTGTCCTGGTATAACAGTTTGAGTCGGTTTCCATAAATAGGTTTCATCACATCGTAGTGAAACTCATACATTAGAATTTTGCTCACATCGAGTACAGTCAGTCCAATATATATCGGCTTGTTCAATACAACCTTGTCTTGATGTAGTGTTACAGCGCATATGTTGTCACCAAATATGATGCGATCTTTGAATGTTGGACGTGCCACCAGTCTCTTCAACCTCCTCTCACAATTGACCAGCTCCATGTTCATCCGGTTCTTAACATTCTCCATTGTTTTTCCAAAGACCGCATTATTCATCAGCTTGAAGAAATTCTTTTCAAATTTGTTCACTGATTTCTGACGTAGTTGTGTGTTGAGTTGAATGTATGGGGCCAAAAAGTCTTCTTGCTGGAATGAAATTCCACGGTGAACTTTGACAATTTTCAGTCCATGATTCACAGCCTGTTTCAGGAGTCTATAATGACATACATACTCCTTGCGGTTCTGCAGCGTTGTCATTAGCCTCACATATCCTGACTTGGGAGTCTTCTGACTCTCTGGAAGAAAAGGGAAGTCATTGTGATCATCCTGTAGCTCTTGAGGATACTCAACGTCGACTTCTAGGATGTATCCCATTCGCTGATTGTCTGGGATTCTATCTATATGAGCAGCCACCTCCTCCAGTTCTTCTTGACACATCCATTGAAATTTTCGGCAAGGTAGTGGGTTGCTCATAGCCCATCCATAGAGATTGTTGGCATCGGTGTACAGCAAGTAGGATATCGGTTTCTCTGGATCCAGTGGTGCACCTGTGTATTTGTTGTTGGCAATCGAATGGCGGTGGACACATGTGGTTATTCCTCCTCGGATACCTCTTTCAACAAACATGTACATATCGTAATCGCTGAGAAGTTCCAATTCCACCTGGGTGTATTTCAGCATGGCATCGAATGAGAATCCTGGTGCAGTGAAGTAGTTGGCACAGTCAAGATTGTAGTTTTTTATGCACATGTCCCTGAAACTTTCAAACACATCAGCCAAGAGTAGAACATCCGTCTTTAGGTAGAGGTCACTGTAGTCCCCTAGTGTTCTACATCCAAAATGTTGCCAGACCAATTGTGCATGGGCGTAGTCCTCATCACTGATTCCACGATCTGTCAGCTTGCTGAAGAATGCTTCCTTTGGTGGTAGGGAAGTTTCTCCAAGTTTCTCCCATGAATCG
>OX418216.1:149141599-149154099 GCA_948455865.1 Conomelus anceps
GTCACGGACACTGGTTGGAAGAGCAGCAAGCAAACTCACTATTAGGTATCCCGTTATTTAAAAAAAAAATTTAGTTCTAATAATTGATCTAAGCCCAATCGAAAAGCGACAACAGTGTTATAATAGCTTCATCATGCGAAATGTTTGATTAGGCATGGTAAAATACAGCCTTTTATGACTTCACTCTGTAGCCTCTAATAAATTCTCTGTAACGTGACTTCTCTGTAAAGTATATGACATGTATTTCAACTTATTTTCTACTCTGGATCAAGTCCTTAAGGTTTCCCTCAGAAAATTTCCATTATAACTAAGTTAATTAAAATCTGTCCCTATGATACGTGGAATTATCAAATCGAGACAGGGAGATTTTAAAATTAAAGTAGAAAATAAAATTTCACGAAATACGAGAATGATAATGATGATGAAAGCAGTCTACCTGTATGTGGGGATTATTTGATAACTTTTTCTCGAGCAAAAGTATAGGGTTTCCCCGCTTTCGAAATCGGATTTTCAATTTTCCAGACGTCTTTCCCATCCACATAATCAGGTTCGAGCTGAATACTCTTGCATAATACAAGAAAATATTTGTATTAATCCTATCTCTCTACTCCACGCTTTTTTCCTCATGGTTATTCAATGTCATCTTTCCCCGTAGCAACTTTTGCTATTCTGAGGTACGCGACCCTCCAGACCCTGAGCCAGTCGGTGCCGGTGCCGTCATCCTCTTTCACTCACTCACTCCCTCTCTCTCTTTCCAGCTATTGAGGATTTTTCACCTATGCATACTTTGAAGAAAATGCAAGATATCCTACCTAGAAGTGTCAGATTCTCACCGGTTGAATCTCTTATCTTCCCACATACTTTGTAGGTTGAGTGTAAGATAGCCCTACCCTAACTACTTTTGTTCAAACTACTGATCCATGATCCACAACTGCAGATGAGTGGTGGTTGGTAGTAGACGTGTTGTTTTTGGTCACAGCTGCCGGAAACCAGTGCAACTGTAAATGAGAAAAAGAGCGAGCAGAAACAACAGCCAAAGACAAGTTTTTGATAATAATTATTGAAGTTATCTATAAAAAAGTGACAAATAAGGAAATAGACTCCATGAGTGTAATACGATGACGGGAGGAAGTGGGAAAAAGTAGACAAGAGGGCTGGGAAGAGCGAGGGTGACGTGATATTGGAGACAGAAGTGGCAATAGAACGATAAAATATAGCAATAGGCAAGTAAGCAAAATGATTTAGAATCGGGTTGATTAACGGAAGGCGGTGTGGGAGAGATGGTGAAAGGGACGCAATGACACGTATTAGAGAATAGAAGAATGATTTTTCTTCCAGCTATGAATCAAATTCCATAAGAAACAAAAAGCAAACGAGTAGCAGAAATAATATCAATAACCGCGCGGGGAAAGACGATGAGATTAGATTAGATTGAGAAGTTTAAACAAAATTTTCAACATCACAAAGATACTATACTAGACTTAGATTATGATTTTTATAGTGCTAGAAATTATGTACAATGATGTTTGTATGATATAAGCTCTGGTGATGACAATCTAAGTGATGCAACTACATGAAATGGCGAAGTTTGGACAAAGATTCGTCCATTCTTGACACTTAACGAGTATAAATTGAGGGAGAGTTATTCTATTAGCATTTAGTTGTTCTTATTTTTTAGTATGAAAGGAGTTTATTATCAAAATGGTAGGTATTTAATTAAAATGAAAACAGAGAATTGAAATTATGAATTGTTCAACGTTAATTGTGAAAATGATAATGGTGGTGAATGATGGGGAGATGGGGTGATCATTAAAGATAGTTGATTTTGTACAAGTTTTCTTAGAAGGATTGTGGTAAGTGATGGAACATATATTGTATAAACTGTACAAAATTGACGAAAATTATCAACAAAGTAGGTTAATGTTTTTGTGGTTTCATGCAGTTGCTCTAGGGTTAGACAGATGCAGCCATTTTCTCCATACGATATTTCTATAATGATGAGATAAAGCCGCTCGACTCTCAATGCACCTGTTGGAGTATGGAAGTGCGTTCCAAGCACGACAAGCACTTACAATTAATGATTCTGTATAAGAGAGAGGGGTGGTTATTGAGAGGGAGAGAGAGTGACTGAGTGAGTATGAGTGTATGAGTGGTGTAGGGAGAGATAGTAGAATGGCGTGTACAATCAATAGGGATGCACCATAACTAGAAATAGAAGTGAAATAGAGATTGCGCAGAATGGGAGGGTGAATACAAAGTGTGACAGAACGGAAAAAGGTGAAAGAGCGTGAAAGGCTCAGCCTAATAAGAAAACAAGCAAATAAGAGGTGGGGGGAAAAAGTGGAATAGCAAAGGAGAGTAGGAAAGGTAAGCCGAAAAAAGAAGTGATTCCATTAAGAAAGGCTGAAAGAAGAACGGATAAGTGAAACGCATGAAATAAGTATTACTAAAGGGAGGAAGGGAGAACACAAGCATCACAATTTTAACTAAGAATCAGCAGAATGAACATAAATAAATCTATTCAATCCAGTATTTATAAGAAGGAAAAAGAAAAGTGGGAGAAATACTTTCCATGATGACAGATATTGAGCATAAAAATTCAGGAAAGACGGAAATTAATCGTGAATTATTCTAATTTGACAATAGATTCCCTAATGATGAATTTTTATGAGGAATAATTTTGGAACATTAGGAGTACAAGTTATACTAGTGACAGTGGAATAAAAAACAAAATATAAATTTCCTATTTCATACTATAAAGAGAAAGTCTAGAACATTTTTTTAGTGGGTAAAAATAGAATGGTAATAGTCTATGTTGTGAGAAATAAGGGTGCGTTATGTACTAGTCAAGTATAATTATTAGCTTGCTCAGTTGTTGCCTGTGTTGTACTATATTTCATATCATTAGGTAAATTTGGCTCAATTGTATGGTTAATCAAAAAGCAAATAAAATAATTTTATTGTTGAAAATAGCTAATGAAACATCAGTAAATGAGAGTGAATAAATTATTATTGCCTTTAATTATTTATTTAATCTCGCGATTTACGATGAAAACTTAAAAATTAATATTTACTTTAGGAGAGTTATACTGTTGAATTTATTAGAAAGTATTCAAATTTAATGAACTGGCTGATTGAAATTGAGTTAGTGGCTTGTCGAGACTAGAATACTTTTTGAAATGCCTCAATTAAAATAATATGTAGACAAGTCCGGTATGAGATGTGAAACGAAAATGGCTGTAAAGAGCATCAATAGGCTACATGGTATTTTAGTTATTTTAACATTTAATAGCTTACCTTTATTTTGGACAAGTCGGCCAACCTCTCGATGGTGTACACCCTCTTGGATCCTCCTTCGGAAGTGGCGAAATTGATGCGCTCATCCTGACTCAGAACCTGGCGGTGGCCGAAGCGGTCAGCTGCAGCGTTCAGGATACGCAGCCGGTGTGTCGTCAGGTCTTCGCGGATCGTGCAGTTGATCCCTTGAGCTTTTTGTTGGCGTCGAAAACCATTCGCCGGGTTCTGTAGCTACAGAACGATGTAGCTACTGGGCGGTTTTTCGACCGTGTTTGTCCAGGCGCGAAGAGAGAGAGCGAGAGGGAGTGAGAGAGCGTGTATGAGTGTGAAAAGGGGGACCATATTTTCTGTAGTAAGACTAATCCCATATTAAGGTCAAAAATTCTCAATTGTTTGTATTGATCAATAGAATGGGGAGGAAACGGAGACATGAAGAAGAGAATAATTGAAGAAAACGACAGTAAACGACGCAAAAAAGATTTTGAAAGAAGAATGTTAGAGATTGTTATGAAAAGTTCTTGCTCCAAGTTTATCGCCAAGTCTTACCTTTAGTAATTTTCAACATTGACGTACAACTGTTAAGTCCCCCGAAATAACTTTGAGGCGTGGGGACGGAGTGATGGAGAGAGAATGATGAAGACAAAAGAAGAGAGTGTCGATGAGAGTGATAGAGAGTGAAAAAGAGAGAGAGTGAATGGAAGAAAAAGGGATAAGGAGTAAAGGAGAAACAGAAAAATCACTCAATATTGAAAAGTTGTTAGTTGACATGCCTGCTGTTTTGAGCTCTATGTCAAATGTTCAGTCACGCAGAACGTGACTTGGAAAGTTTGTTTATCTTCTCATATTACAGGGAGAAAGATTTCCAAATGAAAGCCATGAACTATATTAACTAGTAGTTCTGTGAACAGTAGACCTCACGTCCAAGAATAAGAGTGCCTGCAGAAAGGAACTCAACTCGTTTCACTAAGTGATAATCATCATCGCAAAATGAAACACAATCTTTCTTAGTAATGGCGAAGGTGATATTGTGGAAGGTATCCATAATGAATAATAAGACGAAATTGTCACAACCACATTTATTAAAACTTCGAGAAACTAGTTTCGGTTGTTACACCATTATCAATCTCAATCAAACTCTTGATGTTTGATTGAGATTGATAATGGTGTAACAACCGAGACTAGTTTCTCGAAGTTTTAATAAATGTGGTTGTGACAATTTCGTCTTATTATTAATTATGAAACACAATCTTCAGACCTCCGTTGATTCAATTCGCGTAGTCTATTTCATGTCTGTTTTCCACAGAAGGTCACTCTGCATCACACCAACAAGGCTGTGTTTTCTATGTGCGAGACAGCTGATTTTAGGTGAGTGATGAATGAGTTCATAAAACAATATTAATTGAATTTCTATATCATTTACTTAAAATAATCACTTGTTATTATACTTTATAAAAATATTAGAAATGATTTGTTTCTCTAACAAATATGTAATTCTTATGAATGATGTAACCTCAAATTCATATGATAAAGGCTCAACCAGATGAATTCGGAAGCTCGAGGGCTATCTATGAATCTGATTTCAATAAATTGCGTATGATGGAGAAGCTAATTTTAAAAATCATATGTTCCTATAGAAGAAGGCCTAAGAGCCTGACTTTTTTCCCCATAAATATCTTTCATATGCAAGCAAATTTTTAAAATCTTTACACATAAATCGCTGGGCATTCTTTGAAGGAAGATCCATGCAAAATTCCATTGAATTTGGTCCATGCGTTAGCCGTAAATGCGTTACAGACAGACAAATTAAACCTTGAAACAGAGACCTCTCTTCGTTCGGCCAGTTAAAAGGATAGGACTGTACGGGTGGACAGTATCATTCTTCAGCTTTAAATTAATCGAACGGTATATAATTGATTAATTCGTTTAAGAACGAGTCAAGCTATGAATGAAATCAATATCCGTTTAAATAGAGGTTTTAAGATAATCAAGGAAATTTCCTTCGTCAGGTTTTTCCAATATGCGCTTGTCTCTGCCATATGAAAATATTGTAGAATTATATGAGAACTACTGTAAGTCTAAAACAACTATTGTGTGGACCTGTCAAAAAAAATTAATCATTAAGGACCCGCCAGGGCCTTAATAGAATTGTGACGTTGTCCGTCCGTCTGTGCCCTAGCACAGATTTAGAATCTCGGATTTCGAAAACAGATAATGATAAAATTATAATTTAAAACAGATTTTCACAGTAGGCTCTCGGATTAGTTGTGTTAGTGACAATCAAGACGTTGGCCAGCTGGTTCATTTCGAATACAAAAATAATTTAAAAATATTAAAAAGGTTGCTGCTAATCATTCACTTAATTTTACAGTACAATTGTTGACGTTCTTATTTTTGATTATGTTGGAATATTTTCTCAATTATTATTCTTAATTTTTTCAAGAATGGAACCCACAGAGGTCTGAGACCTGTGTGCGGGTAATGAGTTGAATTATGGTGATGCATGAGTTGTTCCTACAGTTTTAGGTGGGTTCCGAACCACCTGATTTTTCAGCAGAGAACAAAGTTATTTTTGGCTAGCCAATCCAATTAGTCACCCTTACAAAGATGGCTCAGGAGTTCGTAGTTTATCTCTATCTGATTGAACAGATACCCGTTACGGCTCACGGCTATCACTTCCCTTCGTTGAATCGAAAAAAAAACAGATAAAAGATTGATGCATGATATCATGAGATCTGTTGAACAAGAAAAAAATAAACTTTTTTTCAAGAACTGCCAACGTGAATTTTTTCAATGGGAAAGCATAAATATGATATAATAATATAGAAATCGAAGCAGTTGAATGTTGAGTATGCCTATCAGCACAAGTGATGAAATTAATAATTATTCCAAATAAATTCGTCGGATCCTTGGATACTCCGTTGTATTGGTTTGCTATTCAAAATCTTTTCCATTTAAGAGAAAAAGTAAATTCTGAACAATGTTATTCATTATCAATAATTGTGTATTGGAAAATCAAACCAAATCTTATTATATGGTGCTTAATGGTCAAAATTTAACGAATGTTTGTCAGATCCTTGTATACTGCGTTGTATCGTTTTATTCATCGTTGTATATTTGAAGTAATCATCTGGATTGAACGTATAAGATTAGATTATATTTATTTATTCATGTAAATTTACAAATTTTGCATATGAGTAGTTAAAAAAAGTTGTTAACATCACATAGATACTATATTTTTATCATAGTACTAGAAGTATGTAAAATGATATTTGTATAATCCTAATGATGTCATCCAATCTATGGTGGTGACAATCTAAATGTTGCAATTACATGAAATGGCGAAGTTTGGACAAAGATTCGCCATTATTGTCGGTTAACCAGATAAGTAATGACTATAATCAGAGGAAAGAAATATTTATCTGTCCTTTGGGTAGGTAACTGATTACTTCCCAATCTCCAACAACATAATAAATTCGATGAATAACATATTGAAGACTCCTATTCCAGGAAAAGAATAAAAATCTGATATGCTTCCTCCTGTCTATTGGGGAATTAAAAAGAAGTAAATTCCCATAAGTTTAGCCTTCAGAGATTTTTGCAGGAATACTTCTATATATATATATATATATATATATATATATATATATATATATATATATATATATATATATATATTCAGTATATATATCTGCCGAGATCCACTGAGTGGATGACATAATTATTGTACACAATGACATCATTACTTACCCATCGCCCCTCCCGCCCAAAAGCACTCTGCAATGGAATTTTAATGGAATGAGCTGACGCTTAAAAAGCTTGTTTCATCCACTTGCAACAGAGCTGTCTTTGATGAAGTTTGCTCCCATTGTCGTTAACAGTGGAAAAAATAATTAATTAAGTTGGATTTCGTGAAAATTGTATGCATCGGTTGCGTTTTTTTATCAAGGTAGGAGTATCATTAATTTTTTTGATTAGTAGTGATAGTAGAACATTTGAAAAAGAGTTTGTAGAACGTTACCACTGTGCTACAATTCATTCATCAATCTTTCGTATAATTCGTTTCTCTTTGGATTTTAAATATTTCTGATTTGTTTTTTTTTTTAAACAATGTATCGATTATCGATTATTACAGAGGTTGGGAACCCATCTAAAATTATTGTAGGTTCTCAATGTTCCCATATAACATGGCTGAATCGTAGAGGTGCGGAACTACCGGTAAGGATCTCCCCACTAATAAAATGATTGGCGATTTCTATGTTTTTATAACACTCTTCTATACTCTTCTCTAAGTCATCCTTCACCTTACTCGCTCACACACCTTCTTTCATTTTCGCACAGACCCGTTCCTTTTCTCCCTCCCAATATCTCATTCTTTTTTTTATACTCTTACTCTGTAACTATCTCTTTTATCCTTCACTGTCTCTGACATATACGCTCTCACACACACTCTCTTCCTCCACCTCTCAACCCCTATAACAGTGTCCACTCACTCTCTCTCTTCTCTTCTTTTTTTATTTCTCTCTCACTTCAATTTTATCCTCACTCTCTTTTTTGACTCAGTTGTACTCTCTCCTCCCCCTCACCACCACTCACACTCTCTTCTACTGACCCTCTATAACTCTGTTTCACTCCTTTCCACGCTCTCTTTCTTCATTACTTCATCTCTCTTACACCCTCTCTCTTAATCACTTTCTCTCAATCTCTGATATTCTCTATCACTCACTCACTCTCTCTCTCCCTCTCTTCCATCTCTCTCTCTTTCCTCTCTCTCTCCCCTCTCTCTCTCTTGCTCACTCTCTCTCTCTCTTGCTCTCTCTCTCTCCCTCTCTCTCTCTGTAAATTGTCAAGAATGAACGAATCTTTGACCAAACTTTGCCATTTCATATAATTGCACCACTTGAATTGTCATAACCGTAGTTTATATTATTGCTATAATTTTTACTCTCACTTTTTCTTTTACTCTATCTCTTCCACTCTGTTACACTCTTCCTTCTTTCTCACTACCTCTCTGTTACTCTCCATACATTACTCTCTCCTCTCTATCTAACTCTATCTTTCTCCTCCCTTATAACTCCTCTCCTACCTATTCTCACACTCGTTCTCTTTCAATATTCCTCCTCCTCCCAAAACTCACTCACACACCCTCCACACCCTCACTCCCTTCTTTATTTGCGCCATCCATTGTTGTTGAGCCGGCCATTGTGGCTTGCAGCCGGGCGGCACTTAACTTGACTCATGCTGCCCACCGCCGCGCATTGTGTAGTGGAATTTGTGCAAGTGAGTGGAAGAAATGTTGCCGTGCTGCTCGCTGCTCGAATTATTATATAATTCAACTCCAGTGAGAGAGACTACTTTGCCGTGTTCCACATGGAATGCGTTGCCATGTCCAATGTGACGGAAAATTTGCAGCGCCAATTTGGATGACTATTTTCAGATGACTCACTCACAGAAAAAAAGAGAAAATAGCCACAGTGAGGCTGCACATTTTTGTTAGGTCGCAATAGAAACCATAGTAGTTCTGATAGCAGACAGAAATGTTCTACAGTTTCTGATGGTTTATAACAATCTTATTGTTTCAGTGAACCACAGTTGAGCCTCGATTACCCGATGTAATGTGGTCTGTAAGTAGGCTACCTTGGATAATCAAAATCACAGTCAACATCAAAAATTGTTTTAATTCTCCTTCAACAAATACAATATATATGCATATAGGTATATTCATATAAAATACAAAATAAACAAAAAGTAAATCCGTATACATACTATTCAATACAAAATATAGTAGTCTAGGAGAACGAAAAATTCCTCACATGGGCCTTACGCCTGTGTGTGAAGAAGAGTCCGTGTCATCATTGCAAAAGAGTTTATTATAGAAGAATAAAAAAACTGTTGAGAAAGAAAAATATTACTACAAGTTAAAAAAAAAAAAATTGAGGGGGGGAAACATTAAAAAAGGCTTCCGGAAGCAGGAAGGATCCCCAATCCATCAAACACGCGAATGATGGGCACAATTGAAAAAGAGTAGTAATTAACATGAACTCTGATAAATAATAATAAAATAAATAACAGATACAACCAAGTTAGTATTCAAGGACCCGATGATTCAAATGATGATAATTATTTATTTGATAACATGAACTCTGATAAATTATAATAAAATAAATAAGAGATACATCCAAGGACCCAATGATTTAAATGATAATTATTATTATTGTTATCAATTGTGCTAATAGGCATATGCACCATTCAAAGTAGGTGCATACTAACCTCTCTACTAACCTTGCCATTCAAATGCTTTAATTTCTATAAACATCATAATCATGCTTCTCAATTCACAAAAACGTTGTCATTTCATGAAAAATAGATTTGTTTCGTCTTCTTGTTCAATAGATCTCAAAATACATCAGGCATCAATATTTTCTCTCTGTTTTTTCCAATTCATCGATTACAAATAAGTTAATTTAAGAAAAAAAATATCAATACAATCAGAAATGAGAATTTTAAGGCCGCTGTTAGCCGTGAGCAACTAGCACGGCAACTGATTGAAGCAACCGATTGCCGGGCCAGTCTCCCATTTGAGTAACTGAGCTGAGCAACTCATTCGGCAACTGCAGATAACCTGTTAATAATAATAGTTAATTATAATAATAATAATATAATTATAATAATATTATAATTATATATTATAATATATATAATTAATATATCATAATAATAAATAATAATTAAAAAATAATTAATAATTAAAATTGAATTATTTTAATTATTGAATTAAATAATATATTATTATATATTTAAATTATATTATTATAATTATAATAATAGTAGTTACTAATAACTACCTACACTCATAACAAAAACTTAAATAGTAAACAATGATAACACTTCACCTGCATCAGAAACAATTTGAATAATTTAAATAAAAATTAAATTATTAAAATTATTTTAAATTATAAATTATAATAAAAATAATTGTATAATTATTTTATTATTTAAATAAAACAATTAAATAATGAATATATTACAATATAATTATATTATTATAAAATTATAATAATACTATATAATAATAGTAGTTAATAATAACTACCTACACTAATAATAAAAACATAAATAGTAAACAATGTTAACACTTCACCTGCATCAGAAATGAATGACAGATGAGACTGAGCGGGTTTGTTTAGGGTAGACAGATCGGTGATGCGCATGCGCACGCAGTCAGTTGCCCAAAACTAGTTGCCTACGGCTAATAGACGCCATATACTCCAATGCCCCCCAACGGCAGGGAGACTGAAACAGTTGCTCGCGTAGTTGCCGGGGCTCGACTCGCCCGGCAACTGCATGGACAACTTTTTTCTCTTCGGCAACCGATTGCTCACGGCTAATGGCTCTCATTTGATTCAATGCCCCGCTACTCGACCGGCAATCGATTGCTTGCCTAGTTGCCGAGCCAGTTGCTCACGGCTAATAACGGCCTAACAAGTGCCGTAGCAAGTGTCTGTTCAATCAGATAGATAAGCTGCGTTCTCGTAGGTCCCGTTTGTAACGGTGACCGATTAGATTGGCCAGCAAAAAAGACACTGTTCTCTGCTGAAAATCACTTCCCGGTGGTTCGGAACCCACCTAAAACTGTAGGTCCAACTCATAAATCACCATCATCCAACTCATTACTCACGCACAGGTCTAAGACCTATGTGGGCTTCATCCTCAAAAAAAAAAAAAAAAAAAAAAAAAGTTTGCACTGTGAAAAGTTATTCAGCATCAGTCTATGTTATTTTCAATGTTTTTATTTTCAACTATGAACATTAACAGCTGCCAATGTTTTTCCACTAGCCTACACTAACCTAGAGCTTATAGTGGGAAGTTGTTTATATTTGATCTTTGATTTTTGATTTTTCTAATATATTTGATCCCCAGCTCAAAAATCAACAGCGATCTCACTTGGACTGTATCGAAGCTATATATCAAGTTCAAAGAGTCTAGAATCTTCCTTTCAAGAGCTAGAGCACGGACTTACGGACAACAGCAGGATTTAAATAAGGCTCTGCGCGTTGTTAATAGAAACATAGCCAATTGTGAAGAAGTCACCTGGCAGGACGCTGTTTCTAGGACCATCTCAAATAACTTTCTCTCTACATTAAATTATACTAATCTATTGATGACGGGAAAAGCAGTATGGGATTGAAGAAAAAAAAGAAGGAGGAGGAGAAGAAGAAAAAGAAGAAGAAGAAAAAAGAGAAGGAAGAAGAAAAAGAAGGAAAAGGAGAAGAAAAATAAAAAAAAGAAGGAGAAAAAAGAAAAGAGAGAAGAAGAGGAACTGAAACAAGAAAAAGAAGAAGATGAGGAAAGAGAAAAAGAAGAAGGAGGAGAAAGAGAAGAAACAATATGAAGAAGAAGAAGGAGAATCAAGAAGGAAAAGGAGGAGAAGGAGAAGAAGAACAAAAAGACAAAGAAGGCGGACGATAAAAGGATGAAGAAAAAGGAGAAGAAGAAGGAGGAGGACAAAGAGAGAAAGAAAAAAGAAAAACGAGAAGAAGTACAGGAATGACAAGAAGAAGGAGTAGAAGAAAAACGGAGAAAAAATTCAAAGAAAAACAAAAAATAAATTGGAGTCAGTATTGAAAGTTTTCAGTTATGACGCCCAACTGACTTCCACTATACTCCCACTATGGATCGTTTATAAATGAACCTGTTGGGAAATCCGATCTCTCTGAGAAAATCGACAGAAAATGGCGGTAAACTCACAAATACAGGTAGAAAATCGTTTCGATATTTTTGGCAGAAAGAGCTTTTCCTTTGTGTTTCCTGGTCAGCTCTGATCCCCTTATGGGGGGGGGGGCGGTTATGGAAGGGGGTAAAACTCCTTTTTACATCAATTTCTACTTTGTTGTCGTTCTTACAATGTCCCTCAATGTTTTCCATTATTTTGTTACCAACTTATTTCTTTCCTCTGTGTTCCCCCTTCGCCACATTCTTATTCTCTATCATTCTGATTCTGTTCTACTCTATAAAGAAGTATGGACAACAAGAAAATTATATATTTTAAACTAACTGGAACACATTTAGTATATTTGTTGCAGTACTCCATCGATTACAAATTAAACGTGGCGCATAGTTGTTGAAGGAGGCGGATTTGGGATGGAAAGAGCTCCTTTGCAGACTAGTTGCACAAATTACTATTCTCATGGAGTCTCAAATATACA
>OX418216.1:149158520-149236643 GCA_948455865.1 Conomelus anceps
GAATAAAAAATATATTTCTGAGAAAATCACTTCTGCCAAAAACACTGTCCCCTTTGATTTTGTTATTTTTAAAGTCAACACGACATTTTTGCATTCATTTTGATATTGAGCAGCTCTCTTACAACTTATAAGAACAAGCTTCCCCTTTCAGCTGACCAAACGTTTCCCATAACAGAACACCCGCTCTGCAGGCGCTGATGTACCTAGTAGGCACATCCCAAATTCCACCAGCTTGAAAATATTTTTGTATACAATACTTCTGCATTTAGACATAGTCTCACATACTCCTTGCCATTCTTTTACTTTCTTGGACTTCCTTTCTTCAGGCAAAGATACCCATTTAACCTTCAGTTTACTGATGGTATTGCAGGTCAACGTTTGCTCATCGAATACGTTCTATCGAAAACTCCGAAATACAATTTGAACAGTGAACACAACCACTGTTGTTTTCACAGCATTTGAGAAAATAAAACTCAAGTTGAAGTTTTTCAGTAATTGTACACGTATATTTTCTTTTTAGACTCATTGCAAGACCAAGCAGAAAAACTAAAACACCAAGTAAGAAAGCACACTTGACTGTTGTCAACATCAGCCTTGCTGGCTGGCTGGTGTCTTAGTATTTCCAGTCTTCAGCAGAAACTCAGCCAACAAATAAATTTATAGTATAGAGAGCATTGTTGCCAAGTTTTATGTAAACAGAAACCAACACCAATCAAATTGAGATTGAATTCTAGCCGTCTTGAGTAGGCTCCAGGCTTCATTACATTATTGTACAGGAGCTTCTGAAAGTCAAGGAATGAAAGCTATCAATATTTATAACAATGCTAGGGAACTTACATTTTAGCTTTATGAAAAAACATTACAATATAGACATTTTTAATTAAAAAAATACAGAAAAACTTTCTCTGTTTTACCATTTTTACTAAAAATCGCGGAGAGAAATCAATCCCGGTTTTTTTCCCGGAGACACGCATGATTCCCTGAATTACCGGGCTAATCCCGGAGAAATGGTAAGCCTACTCTTTGACAATCTGACTGAAGTCGGTTAAAAATTTTAATAGGTCAATCAGACGCCACCTGTAACATTTTCCGGTTACCGGTAGAGCTCCCATAAACTCAACCATTGATATATCTATGTGAATAACTCACTGGGTAATGATTGAGAAAATTTATCAAACAAATTGAACCTCATCTGAGGAAAAAATGGCTGTGGAAACAGCTGTAGATGATTAACCCGGGTAACTCGAGTGACTGATTACGCTTTGCGGTCTGCGAGTGTTTAAATCATTGTATCAAACATTTCCACGACCCAAATCCAGTCCGAGGAGGCGAGAGTTATGGTAGTGAAGAGAGGAGGGGTAAAAGGGGTTGAAGAGAGGAAGGGAAGCAGGACCCCTGATGACATTAATTTAACTGGTAGGTCCATCTGTCCCAGCTATCAGCCCCAAATCCGCCGCCACTTTAGATTTATAACATTATCTTTCACTGAGTGAGTTGAAGCTTTGCACTAGACTTGAGAAATTGTTTCAAAGCTTAACGGCTTGATGACTATTGACTCGTTCACAATTTCTCATTGATATTCTACTCAACAAGACAATATAAATTTTTTATATATATCGTTGTTATGTATTCATGAATGCAAATCAAACCCTTATTATTTTTGCATTAATTCAATACAAATGAAATCATGTTTATTGCAATACGTTGAAGCAATCCAGCTGCTGGACAATGGAGGATTGGTGCAGAGGCTCAAGCCATTCGAATTAGTTTAGTGATTGGTTCAAGTGTACGTGTCCAGTGAAAAAGCAGAGCAGTGATTGAGTGAAGCCCAGCTAAGTAGTGGAAACATAAGTTCACTTATATATAATTAGATGTAGCTTAGAGACTCTGAGGAGGATTTCTATGTTTCAAGTTAATTTAGTAATGTAGGCTAGAAAAAACTTGCTCATTAGTCTTAAGATTAGATAGAAACAGTAAATATATATGTAAAAAAATGTTTATTGCAATCATCAAGCGAGTGAAAACAATTTCAATTCTAATTATTTAAAAAATCGAAAAAAAAACTTTTTCAACAGCAATTTATAACAGAAACAGTCAAGGATTCTCAGCAGGCTAGGAATTTATTTACTAAGTAAAACTCCCTCAACAAAAACATCTTTAGTTCTTTCTTGAATAAAATTATTTGAAGCATTCAGTTCTTTTCAGATTTTATCAGTTCTTTTCGGGTATTTTATTGGAGGTATTATGCCAGTGATATATTTTTCTTGAGGATGAAGCCTACATAGGTCTAAGACTTATGCGTGGGTAATTAATTGAATAATTTTGATTGATGGGTTTGAACTACAGTTTTAGGCCGAACCATCTAAAAGTTATTTTACAGGAGAGAACAAAGCGTATTTTTTTACTGGAGAATGATCTTTCACATTTCCAGTTCTTCTTTTTTCTTTCTTCTTCTTATTCTTCAGCTGTCTTTTATTTCCTTTACTTCGTCACCTTTCCTCTTTTTAATTTTTTTCTTGTCTCTCTGTCCCTTCTTGTTCTCCTGTCTCCTTTCCTTGCATCTCTAGTCTCCATCCTTCTTCCTTTCCTTCATCTTTATTCTCATGTTGCCATTCACATCTACTTTCCATTCTCCTCTTCCTTCATTCTCTTCTGTGATAATTTCTGTCTCAATGGCTTGATTTCCAACAACAAAAGAAATTAGAGAATATCACTGCAAATCGAGTGCTTGTCTATGATTTGTCCTCCTTCTATATATAATGTAACATATTCTCCTAAGAATATTCATAATTTGTTCTATCACAGTCTCAACAAGAAACTTCTGGATCCAGAACCAAAATTCATCCCTTTTCTGGATTCTCATAATCGGTCGATGTTTTCCCCTGAGCTGCGACCTGAGACTCATCAATCATCTTTATTTGATATCGCTTGGCAATGATGGAGTGACTGTGGAGTGGGAGACTGGCGAGGGATGGCGTGGAGGAGGAGGTTGGTGGCGGTTGTGGATGGTAATATGAGAAACGTAGTGAAGGAAAAAAGGATGGGGAACAAGAGAGATGAGCCTGGAACAGCCTAGAGACAATGGGGGAGAGAGAGTCATATCGGAAGAAGTGTTTGTTGGAGAGAGAGAAAGAGAAATAGATTGATTGATTTATTTAAATTCAAGGTCTTGAGAGACCTATTGCTAATATCATTTACAGAATATTCAGTTTACAAAAACAATATTAGAGTAGCAGTTTCTAAGAAAACACATCGACCTAACCAACTAGAAATAAGCAAACTGAATGACCTTCAACTAGATAAAAGATAATAGAAAGAAAGAACTAAAAAGAGAAGTGAGTAGTCATGAAGAAGAAGAAATACCAAGAATGATGCATGATGATGAAGAAGGATAAATGATGAATGAGAATGGAAACCAATATGATGACTGAGATATCATCTCTCCCATCATTCAATCATGATATATATATCAGTGCCACACTCCACTGTACCACAAAATACCCGGAAATAAACCATTCACATTTTTCCATCCGCGAGTCTTTAAAATGTAACATATATATAAACCAGTGGTCACACTTACTTTACTCAGCACTGGTGAATTTACCACGCATTAAGCTAAAATAAATCCATAATGAAAAAAATCACACACACAGTTCAATTCCATCTTTTATTATGTGTACATATTCAGGTGCTCTCTTCGTTTGAAGAGAGATTCAGATATCTTTATTTGAGTAAAACTACAATTTATATGACTACTGACTATAACCTCACAGTGATTGACATCACCTGAATATTCATGGAAGATGGATAAAAAATATATCCAATAGTTCTCACTATTACTATTAAACTCTTTTGTACGTTTGATTACTGTCATTAATAAGAATATTTGCATAATAAGTGAATTGTAATATCCAGGTGATGCATTTACACAAAAGGGCGGAGCTGGGGAGAAATAGCCCTATTTTACACTTAACCTACCATTGAACATTACTACAATTGGTTTATACAGTATGAAATAATACATTTTAGTGAGATATTACACAGAATAGTAATGAGTAAAGTTGTAACATAGTTGTATAGAGATAGGAAGCGTTAATACAATACAATGAAAGTAAATGAGTTAATATTTAGGATTGGTTATCAAACTTGATATGATTCAGAGAAGAAAAACTTTACGTAATTGGAGGGAAAATAGAGAAGAAAAGATTAAATTCAACACTAAAACTAAACAAACAACTGAAACAAGAAGAATTTTGAAATAAAAATGAATAACCAAAAAGCACTTTCACTCAATGAAATTCAACCAGAGCACTTACAATCAATTGAAGGACAATTAAGAACTTGATTTAAACACAATTATGGGTGTTCTAGATTAACGAAGCAATTTTGACTATAATTATGTTGAGAAAAAAAATAATAATAGCTATTCTAAGAAGAAACTAATAAAGATAAATAAATAGATAAAATAAAGATAAGATAAAATAAGTTGCTAGTCCAAAGGGATACCACTAAGACATATTGATAATGGGAACGCTCAAGGGCTAGGAAGATTCATCCATTCTCTCCGTAAGATGTCTCTTCAATGACAATGTAAAGCCCGCTCGGCTCTCTTGTTTCCTGATTGAAATAGTTAGCTATTTCATTCGCGACATGCTGACATTAAAGGATTTATTGTAGATAGTTGTGCGGTGGATTGGAATTCTTAGTGTCATCACTGTTTCTAGTGCGTGAGAAGAGACAGTAGTACTTTCACCTTCAGACACAAACTTGAAATCGTTCTTGTAATATTTGGGAGAGCCCTTTTCGAGAATATCTTCGACAAGCTTCATTATTCTGACAAGTCTTTGTTCTGAGAGTTTTAGTATACTGCTTTTGATATGAGACGGTGTTATATGCTGACGACCTTGTAGGGAATAGACAGACAAACCGTTAGCAGTAATTCTGACTACGCTGCAATCTGTCATTCAAAGTCACAGTCATGTCATTGATGATCGATTTGCAGTACATAATGTATGGAAATATCAGGGTTTTAACTAGCAATAACCGGATATTTGGAAGACTTTTCTTCAATAAATGCATAGCGGAGAACACTCTATCACAATGTAACATGTCATGTGCTAACAACCTGTTTTCTCCACTCAAGAGAACTAACTATTCATGATAATGCCTAAGTTTTCAACTGACTTGCAATATGATATTCCAATTTCATCAACAATGAACTTGGGAATGGAGTCAAAGTCGATATCACTCGTTAGACGAGGGTAGCCAATCTAATAGGCTGAGTTTCAAGAGGATTTAATTTGAGACCATTCTTCTCGATCCATTCAGTAATTCGAACAATGTCTTCATCCATCCTGCTCATGGACTCACCCAATCTATCTACATGACAGCTAGAATATATTTGGAGATCATCGGCATAGGTGTGAAAAACTTCATATGTGAAGAGATATCATTTGTATTGAGTGAAAAGAAGAGGTCAAAGTATTGACCTTGTAGAACTCCATGTATGACGTTTTTCCACTCTGATCTATTATTACCATGAGTGACACATTGTCTTCTGCCTTCACGGTAAGAATAGAACCAGGCAATTAGTTCAGGAGCCAAGAGTGAGAGAGACAGAGAAAGATGAAGAGTGATTGAGGAGAGAGAGAGAGAGAGCTTGGGAGGAGACGAAAAAAAAACAAAGAATACTTGTCTTGCAGAGAGAGTGCTAAGAAGAAGTGAGAGGGAACTAGAATAAGTTATAGTGAAAAGACAAGAAAACAGAATTGGGGAGATAAAAGTATTAGGAGAAGAAGGAAGGAAGATACAGGATTAGAAGAAAGTGATAGCAAGAACTAGGCAGGAGAAAAATGGAAAAGAGGAGGAACTGGAGTGGAGAGAGGGTAAGTAAGGAAAAGTAAGGGATGAAGTTGCAGAGGAGAGCAAAATCGAATATGGGCAAAAATTGGTAATTAAAAATTAAAATTTGAGCTTTGAAAATGAGTAAAATTGAATAAAAAGGAAGAAATGGATAGAAATTTCGGAAAAAAGGCTGTAGAGTAGGGATTAGAGATGTGACCAGATTAAGCGAGTCGTTCAAAGTAACTGACTCTTTAAAATGAACTACGAACTAGTAGTTCAAATTCAGAAAGTAGTTCGTTCATTTTTGAGCTGCGTTTGTGTTTTTCACGAAATACAGTCAACACACCATCTAGTGAGCGCTCTTTGAATTAGCAGAGCAGTGCAGCCGCAGCGGCCGGCTATAGGCACTGCTAAGAGCACTCACCTCCCCACTCCACGAGTATTTTGAACTGTGAAGTGAACGAACTACAATAACAGCTGGCTCACTCACCCACCTCTCTCTGCTCCATGAGCTTTTTGAACTGTCAACTGAACAAACTACTGCTGGCTCAGAAAGCTCATTGACTCTGTGCTCTGTGCTCTGGAATATTAAACTGATGACTCAGGTTCAGAGAATTGTTTATATTGAGGCACCTGACAAGGCTATTTATTGTTGTGTGTGTTTGAGTGCTCGCTCAGTGAGAGAGTGATCGCTGAGCAAGCTATGGTAGTGAATGAGCACGAGCATTGCTGATGACTCATTTTTCAACTAGTTCGAATGAATGACTCACTTGTAAGAGTGAGCGCGATTGAACGTCTCTTTGATAAGAGTCATTATTTCCAAGCCTAGAGGGATGAGAAGGAATTGAAAGGGATGGAGAAGAGTGAGAGAGATAAATACAGAGAGACAGAGTGACAGAGAGACAGAGAGACAGAAAACAGAGAGATTAGATTAGATTATATTTCTTTATTCATGTAAATTTACAAATTTGAATATGAATGGTTAAAATCAAAACTATCAACATCACATAGATATATACAGTAGTGAACTCAGAAAATACTATTTTTATAGTGCAAAGAATTATGTACAATGATCTCATTTGTATTATATTAATTACAGTAATGACGATCTAAGTGATGCAATTACATGAAATGGCGATTTCATGAGAGAAAGAGAGACAAAGAGAAATAGAAAATAGTAAGGGAGAGATGAGAGAGAGAAATAGGAGAGAGTGAGAGAAAGAGAGTGCAGAGAGAGAGAGTATGAAAGAGTGCAAAGGGATGAGAAGGGAAGTGTGAAAGGGTGGGAGGAAGTGGGAAACCGATGAATGGAGAGATTTAAGATAACGGAGGTGGTAGAAATGAATGTCTGATGAAGCAGAGGTGGATGAGAGAGAAAATTAGGGAGAGAGAAGTAAGAAGGAAGAGCGAGTGAGGTTGTAAGGATAAAAGTAGAGGTGGAAGAGGGGTTAGTGAAGGGAAGGAGGAAAGAATAAATAGTAGTGTAGATCCTTCTCCTGTAGAGTAGAACGTGTCCTTAACGACCGTCGCACCGCAGGAAAGATTTATACGGCGATCTATCCTTCCCTATTCTTAGCACTCACTCTCCTGGACATCCATGTCACGGGCGTTGGCTGGCAACAGATCGATTGTATCACAAACAGAAGAACAAACATCAGACATCTTTTGAATGATTCTATTGATAGGCAGAAGAAGAAGAGGAGGTGATAAAAAAGAAGAAGAGAAAAAAAGAATATGAAGATAAATAACAAGAAGAAGAGGGAGAATAAGGAGAAGGAGTGAAGGAGAAGTACGGAAGGAAGAAGATCGGGATAAAAAAGGAGATCGAGGAAGAGAAGATAGAGAACAAGAACAAGGTCAAGAAATTAATGGATGATGGAGAAGAAAAGGGAGAAGGAGGAGAACTGGTGTCATGGAAGAAGGAGAAGGTGACATGAGAAGAAGAGGAAACGAATAAGGGGACAGGAAATAGGAAAGAAGAGAAAAATGGCACAGAACAAAAAGAGGATGATTAGGGAGAAGAAGGATAAGAAAAGGATCACAAAATGATGATGATGTTGATGGAGAAGAATGAGCGGAATGAGAGAGAGAAGGAAAAACCGATTGAGAAAAGATAAGAAAATAGTTATAAAAGGATAGGAAGAATAAGAAATAAGGAGAAAAAGAAAAAAGATAAGAAGAACAAATGATAATTATGATGATAGAAATAAACATAAAGAGAAAAGTGAAGAAAAAGAAAAAGTAAAAAGAAGTGAAAAAGAAAAAATACAAATAAGAAATAGAAAAAGAAAAAGAAGAAAAATTATAATAAATAGAAAGGGAGAAAAGAAGAAAAATAATATGAAGTCAAAGAAGACGATGATGAAGAAGAAAAATCAAAAGAAGAGGGAATAAAACGGATAGAACATTATGAAAGAGAAAAATACGAAAGCCAGCTGAAGAAGTACTGAGTTTCATTATTCTACAGCAGCAGCACTTTTCTCTCGTTTACATTCATTTCAATTAGGATAAAAAGTACGATACTATTCCATTCTCTTCTTTACTTAGTTCCTCCCCTCTTCGTCAACCTATCTTAGACCTCACTCACTTAAATCACTTCCAATTGCATCAAATCCCCCCCTCAACACAACCATCCTTCCTTCTTTGAACCTCTCACACCTTTATTTCCCTCATTTTATCAACACTTTTTCTCAAGACTTCTTTCCAGTAATAATTACAGTATCTTTTGTCATTCCACTCCTACTCATTCTCCTCCCCTTCCTTCTCTATCACCTCCTCCTTCTCCTTCTCCTCCTTCGGCTGCCCCGCTACCTTCTCATTCTGTTCTTTTTCCACTCACTCCCTTCTAATCCTTCATCCTTTGTTTTCATTTCCTCCCCTCTCCTCATGATTCTTATTTCACAATTGTCACCCAGTACTATTCCCCCCCCCCCTCCTTAAGAGCAATTCCACCAAGTCCTTTTAAAAGCTTCTCCAGTCACCGTAATTTCTAATCATTTCCACATCCTGAAGAATTTTTCATCATCTCATCTTCTAGCCTTGTTAAATTTTATGGAGTGATTTCAAAATTAAATTAGATGAGATCTGTTTTGAAATTTTATCACACTGAAGTAGCGTGTCCAATTTTTGAGATAAGATAAACTTGAGATTTGATTTGAATATTGATGAAATTCCTTATTAATAGTGTGCAATCTACCTATACCTATCTATGTTAATTCCTTATTGTGTCGAAGTGGATTAAGTTTAGTTCATCTTGCGTAAAAAAGGCTACATTGATAAGCTGGATGCAATGGACTATCCAAGGACTCAGCAGATTAAATAATATCAATGATGATAATAATAATAATTATTATTATATTGATCATCATTATTATTATTATTATTATTATTATTATTTTATTTTTGACTATTGATTCTTGTCAACATATTGATTACCAAGCCTCATTGTTTATTAGTTTACTGATTTTCGTTATATGATGGATAGCAATGATTTAATTTGAATTTGGAATGAACTATATAACTTTTCCTATAGATTTTTATCAACTTATTCTGACTTAGCAATTACTGTACTGATATAAGTTATATTGATTATATATAATTTTATTAGTTGATTATTGCTGTTTCTGCTATGATATGGATTAACTCGACTCCTCCAGTCAAACCTTCTTGTGAAGGTTTTGGAGTAACATTCGTTCCTGTATAATGTATTGTTTCTCTAGTTAAAAAAAAGGAAAATTTGCATTTTGTATTGTCTTCTTTTGAAATTAATAAACTCCCTTCTTCTGGGGGTACCAGGACGAAGGAAAAGGAAAAGGAAGGATTATTATTATTATTATTATTATTATGAATTGTGCTGATAGGTATACGCTGATGGGTAACTTGACAATTCAACTGCTTCGGTTTCCATAAACATTATGCTTCATAATTCACAAAAATTTGCACATTGCCTTTTCTTGAAATATAGTTTTGTTTATTCTTGTTCAACATATCTCATGTTTAAGCAACACTTAAAAAATTTAGAATAATCTATACGAAGAATGTAGGGGAGTGATGAGAAAAAAGATGGTTGAGGAGAGGGGAATGAAGGAGAAAAAGAAGAAGAGGAGAAGAAGAAAGAAACAGATAATGGAGAAGAAGGAGAAAGAGAAGAAAGAAGAAGGAGAAGTATACGCTATGTAACTTTACAATTCAACTGCTTCGGTTTCCATAAACATTATGCTTCCCAACTCACAAAAAATTGCACATTGGCTTTTCTTGAAATATAGTTTTGTTTCTTCTTATTCTTGTTCAACAAATCTCATGCAGCAACACTTACTCTCTGTTTCTTTTTACATTTTACAATTTAGAATAATTTTAGAAAAGATCTCAACACAATAAAAAATTGAAACGTCAACGCCTGCACTGTGAAAAATAAGGTTGATATGATTGAGCTGAACAAGATTTCCGATGATTTTCAAATGTTCACAGCAACAACTGCCAATGCTTTGATTTTCACTAGTTCAAACTAACCTTGAGCCTACAGTTCCACATTATAATTATTCTTACTCTTATAATCAACCCCAAACTCCAAAATCAATACAGCGAACCCACTTAGACTAAGAGGAAGCTATACATCAAATTTGATACACCAAGAGTCTAGAATGTCTATTCAAAGCAATGGGGTACAAACGGCCGAACTGACGGACAATGGCACGGTCTCAGTAAGACCCTGTCGGGTCCTTAATAATTGAAGTACAAAGCAATCGATAGTTCAATGTACAAAACATAAGATTATTGTGTTCATTTCAGAAAAACGTCAAACAAACGTCTCTGTTAAATGAAGGCTTTGACGCTGGAAGTAGCTCAAAGATGTGCTAGATAGAATATACACTCATCAGTAAACTCATACTCTGTGTTAAGATGAGAGTAGACTAGAAAAAGAACTTACTGAGAGTGCTATCAATTTATACTGAAGGCCTCCGCAATGGCGGATATTAACAACATCATTGACAGCTGATGGGAATCTATGAATACTGTACAAAAATATCAGTCGCCACCAAGAAACGAACCACGCACCACTAAATTGCCGGTTGGGCGCTTTAACCACTGGACTATAGTGAAACTTCTGCACAGCATTTTAAACTTGGCCATATCGGCTTGTATCTCAAAAGTTAGCTTGAACTAGGTTGGCTTAGGTTAGGTTGAAGTAACTTACAATTTAACAAACTGACAAATATACAGAAAAATAATATATTAATAATATCGAATTCCTTTAAGTGCTATTAATTTAATATATTGATGAATTCTTTGTCTGTATATTTGTCAGTTTATTGAATTGTCAGTTACTTCAAACTAACTCTTTTAAGCATAGAGCTTCAGAATTTGTTTCGGTGAGCTTGGCAAAGAAACAGCTCTGTTAGCACAGTGAGGAAAGTTTTGATTATCTTTCTTTATTAATGTGAGTTTTCAAATTTGAGTGGTAAAAAACAAAATTGCCTACATCACATAGATATTATAGTGGACTTGAATAACATTTCTTTAAGTGCTAGACATTGTGTACAATAATCTCATTTGTATGATCTCAATGATATTAACCACGTTAATGAAAATATTGGTGATGCAATAACATGAAATGGTGGAGCTTGGACAAAGATTCGTCCATTCTCAACACTTAACCAGTATAGTTTAAGAGAGAGTTATTCTGAGCATTCAGTTGTTGTTATTTCTCCAGTATGAAAGGGGTCATCTACAGCTACAGTTGAAATCGGTTATGGTAGACTACTCCATGAGCACATACATTATTTTGTATGAGGAAACAAGACATTAAAATTTAGGATTTATCTTCTTTTTCTCGTCCTCCTTCTTCTTTTTTTTCATTTATGTCTTCTTCTTTTGCTCCTCCTTCTTCACCCCTTCTTTTTTCTTCTCCTTTTATCTTCTTCTTAAGAAGTCGCATCACTCATAAAGAGGGGTGTTGAACCTCAAACCTGTCAAGTTGGGCTACATATTTAATACTAGGATATTTTATACCTGGGTCAGATCTTAGCAAACCAATTTTCTCTTTGTTGGGTGTTTTAGAGGGGGTGGAGGGCTGAAGAGAAGGTTTCCCCCCAACCAAACTATGAAAAGTAAGCGAGTATTTCGTTTTCTAGCTGACTCCGAGGAATGATTTATGCCCTGTGCTATTTCGCGGCCTATATTCGCTGCATAATGCATGAGCCATAAAATTTGTTTGAACTCAACTCCGTTCTCTCTTATTCTTGCCTCCTCCTTCACCTCACCCTAACCATCACTTCTCTATACAACCATCAATTCGATTTTTCATTTCTGACACCTATTCTATTTTCTTTTAAACAAAATAATTTTTATTCAATACTAGAAGAAGCAGAGGTAGAAGAAGAGAACGAAAAAGAAGAAGCATGAGAAGGTGAAGGAGAGGGAAAAGAAATAGAAGGGTTGGAAGTTGACAAAGAATAAAGGAAACAGGGGTGAGTGAGAACCGTGATAGAAAGAAGAACGAAGAATGTAGGGGGAGTGATGAGAAAAAAGGTGGTTTTGGAGTGGGGGATGGAGGAGATAAAGAAGAAGAGAAGAAGTAGAGAAACAGAAAATGGAGAGGAAGGAGAGAGAGAAGAGAGAGGAGAAGAAAGAAGGAGGAGAAGAAAAAGAAGAAGAAGAAGAAGAAGAAGGAGGAAAAAGAAATACTTGGAAGAAGAAGAAAGAAAGGAATACAAAGAGAGAGAAAAGAAGAAGAAGCACGAAGAAGAAGAAGAAGAAAGAGAACAAGAAGAAGAAGAAGAAGAAGGAGAAGAAGAAGAAGAAGATAAAAATTAAAACAACAAGAAGAAGAGGAAAAAGAAGAAGAAAAAAACAAGAAGTAAACGAGGAAGAAGATGAAGAATAGAATAAGAGAAGAAGAAGACGGAGAAAGATTAGAAGAGAAGAAGACAATAAATATGAAGAAGAAGAATGAGAAGAGGGAGGACCAAAATCAAGAAAGAATTGAAAATGAAGGTTAAAATAAATACAAAGGAGTATTATGAATAAGAAGAATAAAATATTTCTGTTCATATTATTAACATTGTAGATAATTAAGTTGATGCTATGGAGTCGTGAGAATGAGTTCATACAGTTTCAATCATGAGTTGGGGTGAAAAAAGCTCTCGAGATTAATTTGAAAAAAAATTATTTATCTCCAGAATTATTCATTTTTAAGTGTAGGAATATTCTGCAAGGAACCGCATTAAAACGACGAATTAATGGCTATTTCACTTGCAAAGAGTCTCTCGCAATAATTATGATTTTCCTGAATACAATATTCGAAGTTAAATAGTAAGAGTTTGTAGAATTTTATTCGGTTTATTATCTGTCTTATAGGTAGATTTTCAGTTACTTTAGTTTATATGTTATATATTTTTATTTCGGAGGATGAAGCCCACATAGGTCTGAGACCTGTGAATGGGTAATAAATTGGATTATAGAGATTGATGAGTTGGACCTAAAGTTTAAGGTGGGTTCCGAACCACCGGAAAGTGATTTCACAGGAAAGAGCATTCTTTTTTTGCTGGCTAATCCAGTCAGTCAGCCCAGATGGATAGAAATATAGTCCAGGAGTTTTGTAGTTTATCTCTGATTCAACAGATTGCTGCTACGGCACTCAGCTATCACTTCCCTATATTGATTCCGTAATTAAATAGATATTTCATAATGTAATCTATGAGAAATTTCTCACGTCTTCAAAGTTTGAATATCCAACTGAAAAGCTTGAAATAAAACGAATTAAAAAGAAAAAATGAAACCGACTTCAATGAAATGATACTCAAAAATTAAATAGTCACTTACTAAAAAGTTTCAAATAAAGAATTCACTTTTATCTGAGAAAATTTCAAATTCAATGCAAGTAATCTTTCCAAGTCGGCGCAAAATATTTCATGGAGTTAATAAGAAATTCTGTGTTATATTTTGAGGTTGATTGAAAATTTGGCGCCTACTTCAAAAGGGTACTTGCATTGAATTGAAAATTTTCACAGTTACAAGTAGATACTTTATTTTAAACTTTTTTGTACGTGAGAATTTATAGCTTTTGAGTATTATTCCATTGAAGTTAGTTTCTTTTTTTGGTTTTAAAATTAGTTTTATTAAACGTCTATGAATTTGAATAAACCAATCAGGCTCTACCACTAACATTTACCAGTTACCGGTAAAGCTCCCAGGAACTCAACCATTAACCTAGATCCCGCACAGTTGAAGAGTAGTGCAACAATATCAGGATATCGAGTTCCACGGTGGGAAGGGGTGAAGGTGAATATTTGGGGCAATGATGTGTATCTTGAAGATCAAAGTTGATGATGGGAGGGGGATCAGCGATGAGATATGCTGTGAAGCGGCCCCCCCTCATCGTTGCTTTTCCATCAAGCTATTGCACAAGAAAGTCAATAATAGCGAAAAAGTGTTCTTTCAATAAGTATTCATTGGTATTTTTGAGTAACTGAATCTGAATTCGAGCTCACCAGCTAGGAGGAAAGTTACGTCATTATGAACAGCCTGATTGCTGATTGCTCAAAACGGTACATTACAGGATTGGTTAAAATATAAAAGGCTTTGGGTAACCAATGTTGTTTACCCAGCATAATTACATTATACTAATGTTATTTGATAAATTTGGTAGGTGTGATGAAGCGCTCCGTATGAAACAATGTTTGGCCTGGTAAATGGACCCGTTATCCGACAAGCCATGTGTCACGATGAATGCGGAGTATTGGGCCAATTCTTGCGAAACTTGGATGGGACCATCGCTGAATTCTATTCTCATTTAGAAAATATAATAATATCGAAATCACTTCAATAGTGTTTCAACAATTGATGTACGAACATTAAGAAACAGGTCGAATTAAGAACCTCATCCTGTTTAGAATTCGGTTCAAAATATGAGTATAACTATGAGGGGTTATTCTTCGCTTCTACTCAGCCTGAAATAAAGTAAGAAAAAAAGAGGAAACAAATAACTCATTCAAGACATGGTTGCAAATGCTATTTTTATTTTTCATTATATTGATTTGAAGTCTATCCATTGTAGAATTCATCTCATCTTATATTTTTCTAGTGAGGTTCATCGCAGATTACTTTTAATGAAAGCACTGATATTCGAATAGTTGTGATCAATTGATAATGGAGTGAATTAATAAATGAAGTTGAAAGAATACTCAATAAGTTTAATTAAAACAACAGTTTAAAAACATGACGAGGAATACATATTAAAGATACACTGTGAGCTAAGTTCAATGAGATGATTAGGATATGGAACTGAACATTCATAGAAGCTTTAGCATATCTTGAATCATACACACGTGCATCATATTTGTGAGAGAATGGGATGAATACTAAGTTCCATAAAGAGAACAAGATTCTTTAAAAAATATAATTTCAAGCTTTATTTTTATTACTGATACAGTATATCTAATAGAATGAAATATAATATTGTGATATCCTAAGCTCAATAACTACAAACAAGACAATGTCATTTAAGTGCTAATAACATTTAAATTATTGAACTCGAAAATCCTTGGACCTAATTTGACGAACTTCAAATTGAATTATTTGGATCTGATGAATCGAAGACATTTGGTATGTAGCAAAATTAAAACTAAATGGGAAACGAGCATCCTTCGTATAAAATAACACCTGTAAGCTACAATATGTATAATAATATTTGTATAATATGGGATACAATGAAGGAGCTAGTATCTAATCTAATACATCTACAAAAATAATGTAATGTAATTCTAGTACAAAATGTAGACACGATTTCTAACAATTACATCCATTATAAAACATTCTAATATATATTTTGAATATATTCTAAATATATCTATTTCAAAAGTTTGTTGTCTATTTTCAATATTATCTGAAGTGTTCGAGCAACTGAACTTCAATAAGTTATAATTTTCTTAATCGAGCTTCAGTAAATTTCAAAAGAGATCGTATTTTTCATATAAATAATCATATTGAGTATATACATTGAATTATTCATTAAATTCATCGAACTTGTCAATACATCGGTCACGTAGGGGAGCTGTAGACAAAAATGGGTGAAATCTGTATTACTTGAAACAATAACTGAGTAAAACTTTTTCCATTTAACAGGTGGAGCTTTTTGAACTTTCTTTGTAGTGGTGAAGGTGATAATTTATTGTGGAAGTTATTCATAATGAATAATAAGACTTGAACACAACAGCACTTATTGAGAACCGTGAAATACAAGTTTCGGCTGCCACACCATTATCAATCTCATACAAACTAAAACTAAAGTACAGAGTAGATTAATATGAATATAATAGACACAGAATGATACTAATGGCTCAGGAACTGAGTGCCTCTGGTAGGCTGACCTTCATTGAAGGTCTATGATTGGCTGATGGCCATAACAAGTCACGTGGGGAGGAGCAACAAGCAACACTTATTTTTGGTTGTTGCTCCTTCCACCAGGGGGCGTGACTTGTTCTGGCCTTCGCAAAATCTCCATTCAATGAAGGCCAGTCCATCAGAGGCACTTTCTCCCTCAGCCAACAGTATCATTCCGTGTTTAGTATTCATTGAGCTACTCTGTACTTCAGTTTTAGTTTGCTTGAGATTGATAATGATGTAACAGCCGAAACTGGTTTCTCACAGGTTTCAATAAATGTGTTTGTGGCAACTTCAAGTCTTATTATTCGTTATGAATGAGAGAATATGGAGAGAAGAAGAAGAAGAAGAAGAAGAAGAAGAAGAAGAAGAATAAGAAGAAGAAAGAGAAGAATAATAACACCTCTGAGAGCTAATCCCTGCATCCAAGCCATTATTGGACAGAGACGTTTGGAAAGCAATGCACTCGATGAAGATAATTTGTATTTTAGTTGAACATAATTCAATTCATCTCAAGCAACAATAAACATAGTTAGTTCTTACATTCGAGTAATTCAATTGGAATGAGATGAGTTTCGTACTTATTTAATCAATGAGAATTGATTCAATAGTAATTATTATGAATCGATCAAACACATTTGGTTGAAAACTATATTGAATCAATCAACAAGAAACATCGTATCTCATTTTGATGGATTCGCTTTCAATTCTAAGTTGTTTTTAGATCTTGCTGCTGATCAGGGGAAAGTGTTGGTGACTGCAACTGCCTTCATCAATGACGCACAAATCAGACCCACTGCTTACACAGTCACACTGCACGTTGCTGTAAAATAAATAGATGCACATTAATCATAACTAACTGGGACTAACCCAATAAACACCTTACGAACAAGAGTAGACCTACTTCAACGTTTAATAAATAGCTTCAACAACAAAGATTAACAAAATTATTCCATCATATAGGGAATAATAAACTAAGGTCTCAGTCGAGCGTTTGATGAGGGAGGTCACCGTCGTTATCTAATCGGAAGCGGTGCAACTGTGCTTATTTTTCTCAAAATAACCAAACTTCTAACCTATAAAATCATGTCTCATTGTTTCAAATGTGAAACTAAGTTTACAAATGATGTTGAAACAATTCGATGCAGTGAGTGCAATAAGTCCTATCTGTACAAGGATTGAGCAAAAAAAAAACAAAAAAATAAAATGAGTGCCCAAAACAAATCAGTGTGGAAATGTGACGGCTGTAAGTGTACAGTTAACAAAAATCCAGGTCAGTGTGACTTTTCATATCTTCAAGTATCTGAACTACTATCTAATTTAGGAGGATCTAACACCTTTTTATTCTTAAAAAATTGAAGAACTCACTTTCAAATTAGAAACTCTAACCCAAAAACTGATGAAATAAGGAAAAACCGCCTTTAGAACAAAATGATTTGAAACAAAAGTGCGAGGATCTGGATAAGAAAAACACGGAAACTACTAGTCATGTACGCTCTCTGAAACAAGAAATAAATTCACTAGATTAAAGAAGCAGAATCGACAATTTGGAGATAGTCGGAATACCAGAAACTAAAGGAGAAAACTTAATGAACACATTGGAATGCCTGTCCAAACCTATGAAACTGAAATTCAAGGAAGAAGACATGAATTATGAAATTAACACTTTTGTAAGTAATTCAACTGATCGAATACATTTTAGAAGAAAATATAGACCGTTAAAAGGATGGATAAGTTCAGGCTTGATAAATTCTATAAGAGCAAGAGATGAAATGCATAATGATCTTGAAAAGCAACCTTATAATGCCATGTTGAAGGAAAATTATGAAACTTATAGAAACTTGCTAAATAGACTCATAAAATCAGCGAAATTCGATTTTTATAAAGATAAATTAAAATCTTGTGAAGGCAAGAAGACATGGAACTGCATTCAGGACAATATTGGGCATTGAACGTCAAAGACTCCTGCCTGATATTGATCCCGAACTATTAAATAAATATTTTTCACAAGCAAGAAACTCCCTGAGGAAAATGGAAGTGTTTCTCATCAAGAAATACCAACTGATTCTATTTTTAGTCTTGTAAATTCATTTTTTATACGCCCCACTAACGCACAGGAAGTAATAAAACAAATAAATATTTAAAAAAAGTGCATCTCCTCGATTTGATAATATAAATAGTGTTTGCCTGTAAAGGATAGCACCTTTCATAGTTCAGCCTCTAGCAATAATATTAAACAAATGTATGAAAACAGGAAATTTCCCAAGTCATTTTAAAATTGTCAATATAATTCCGTTGTACAAATCTGGAGACAAAGCAAATCCAGGTAATTATCGTCCAATTAGTCTCATAAGTAATTTGTCCAAGGTTTTTGAAAAAATAATGTAACAATAAATTATCTTCTACTTTGGGAAATTTTATATAATAAGCAAATATCAATATGCTTTTCAAGAAAATAAGAGCACTGAAGATGTCATGGCTGAACTTGTAGCAGAAATAAGATCTAATTTCAATAGGAATAAAAAATCTTCAGCTGTGTTTCTGGACTTAGCTAAAGCGTTTGATACCATCTCTCATGTCAATCTGCATAAGAAATTGGAAAAATTGGGTTCCATGTTATTTGAGGCTTTTTGCTAGTTATTTAAAAAATAGAACACAAATAATTACTCTGAATGGGAAAGAAAGCAAAATGACTTAAACAGAATTCGGCCTTCCCCAAGGAACAGTTTTATCTTCAATTTTATTTCTAGGTTACCCCACAAAAGCACTTGAAATGTAAATTGAAAATTGGATCAAAACCGAAAATGTGACAGCTGAAATCCTTTAGTTTTGATGTTTTTCTCTGTTATTTATGCACTTCTTACAAGTTGTTACCTTTCAAATTCTATACTTTTATATATTGTTTTGAACTCTTTCTCTTTTGAATTCTTCAATACTTTAAAGAGTTTTAAAAATATAGTAATATTTAAAAAACGATTGAAAAATATTTATTTGACAGAGCGTTCTATAGTGTACAAGAGTTCCTTTCACATAAAAATCAAGCCTTACCTCAAATTATTGATTAAGTGATTATATTGTAGTTACCACAACTATAGTCTGTTCAGCGAGCCTACAGAATGAAGTAAACAAACTTTGCATGTGTGTGAGTGAGGAATTCCGAGAATTGTACTGGCATCGGTCGGTCGGCCTATTCACATTCATTGCCAACTCCTGTTCATTCAACAGCTGATGTCGCACTTCCAGCTTGTGAAATTAATAAATTATGGTTGCGAAAGCAAACAAGCAGTTAGGCACGCACTTGCTCTATTTATATTATTCCATTGTTTCCATGGACAGATGCAGCAGGTAATCTGATTTTTCTCATTCTCTCTCATTAGATGTCTTTGTCACTCTTATTCTTCAAGTCTGCAACTCTCTCACTCAATTGATTTCTCGATATTTCTACATTCTTCCTGAACAAACGAGATCATGTTCCATGGCCTTATCGAAGCATCTAGTGATCTCCAATTCTTGGAATTATACAACTACAACAGCTATTTAAAGGAGTCCACATGAACCAGTGAGTTTAGTTTTACAAACCCGTGTGGCAGATTGTATTACAGATCTCGTGAGAAAGACAATCCAGTGCCAGTGAAGTAAACAGTGCTTTATCCAGTCTTTAGAGAGTGTCAAGTGCAGAGACAAGTGTTTACTGTTTATGCAGCTTACTAATAGTTTAAAGACGTTGTGTTAAGTGATATTATTTGGGACTGTCAAATAACAAATTGCACTGTGTTTTTGTAAGTGATTAGTTGCTCTTTTTATAATTTCTTTCTGCATTATTGTACAGTTTATTGGACTCTTGTTTCTTTTATTATTGATCAGCCTGTAATTACTTATTCATTAATTCTTGTAAATAATTACTGAAAATAAGTGTTTTTACTATGGAAAGGGTTAACCCATTGGCTTGACCTCCTCTATTTCAACAATAAACAATATTTAAAAAATATTTTAAATCACTTTCATACACACTTCTGCTTTTACACTTTCATACACACTTTTGCTTTTAACTTTTTTACGTTAAAAAACTCTGCTTTTGCACTTCACACTACACTAATTCGTGTGGCTTCTTCCACTTTAGCCTTTGTATCATCCCATGAACGTTCAGCAGCTGGATTGCCTCTAAATTTTGGTGTTTATGCAGTCTATCTTCATGTTTATTGGCAAATCTCTTGATTTCACTGGCTATTGTCTCCACTCCTAGGTCGCGGTGAAGATCAGTGTTTCTGACATACCATGGAGCATCAACAATATTCATAAGTACCTTATTCTGGAATCGCTGGATGATGTTTATATTGGATGGCCGAGTGCAGCCCCATAGTTGTATTCCATAGGTCCACACTGGCTTTAGAATCTGCTTGTAGAGGAGCAATTTATTGTAGGTTGTCAATTGTGATGTCCTCCCAAGCAGCCAGTATATTTTCTTATATTTGATACCAAGTTATTCTCTCTTCTTCTTCACATACACTTTCCATCTAAGCTTAACATCCAGTGTCATGCCCAGATACTTTGTGGTGTTTGAGTGTGGAACTATATTCCCATTGAGTGTTAAGGGGATATATTGCACTCTTTTGTTTGTGAAGTTGACATGGACTGACTTTGCCTCATTCAACTTGATAAGCCATTGTTTTTTCCAGATGTTGACTCTGTTCACTGCTACCTGTAATTTCTCTGTAGCACCTTCAACAGTTTCACCTACTGATAGAATTGCAGTATCATCAGCAAACGTTGCTACTGTGACATTTTCATGCTGAGGTATGTCAGATGTATAAAGAAGATACAAAATTGGGCCTAAAACACTGCCTTGTGGTACTCCAGCCTTAATTTTTCGAAGACATGAGAATGCATCATCCTGTTTGATCCGGAAATGTCGATCTTCAAGATATGTTTTCAGTAACTGACTGTATTCTGGTGGTAAGAAGTGATCCATTTTATGACATAAGCCTTCATGCCATACTTTATCGAATGCTTCAGCCACATCCAGGAAAACTGTTGAGCAAACTTTCTTTTCTTCCAAGGTCTTCTCTATGACATTTGTTATTCTATGAACTTGATTTATTGTACTGTGCTTATTTCTGAACCCAAACTGATGAGTAGGTATTAGCTCATCTTCTTCCAGAATTGGCTTCAATCTCTTGAGTACGAGTTTTTCAAATAGTTTTGAAATCACAGGAAGCAATGAAATTGGCCTGTATGATGATGGTTTATGAGGTGATTTTCCAGGTTTAGGTATCATGATCACATCAGCAACCTTCCAGAGTCTTGGTACATATTTCAAACGAAATGCTGCATTGCAGAGATGACAAAACTTCACAATGGCTTTTCTTGGAAGGTGCTGTAGAACTTCTCCTGTTATCAAGTCAAAGCCTGGTGTTTTTTTCTTGCTCAACTTTTTAATTTCATTGTCAACTTCTCTTACATTTGTTGGAGGAATGAAACCTGTTTCTAGAAGATATGAATCATAGGCATCTGCATCCATTGTTATTTCATCATGAGGTGTGAAAAAGTTCTCAAGATAGTCAGCAAATAAGTCAGCTTTGTCTTTGTTGCTTCTTGCCCAGCTACCATCTACTTTCCTGATAGGTGAGATTTGAGTAATAGGTCTCTTCAATTTTCTTGTTGCATGCCATATTGAGTAGTCAGTGCTTCTATCATTCGTCAAATCACAGAGATAAGAATTCAATTCCTCTTGATTATATTCTTTTATGGTCCTTCTCAGCTCTTGGGTGATGTTGTTCAGCTCTGTTTTCACTCTAGGATCCCGACTTACCTGCCATCTTTTTCTAATCCTCCTTTTCCTTGCTATCAGTTGTATCACTTCTTCAGGATAGCATTTTCCTTCATTTTTTCCATTGGCAAAGGTGTAGTTTCCCAGGCAGATTGTTGAATATCAGTAACAAATTCGATTACCTCGCTCTCCAAGTCGTCAATTGATTGTAATGATGCATGTATATTTATTCTGTTTTCAAGCTGCTGTTTGAACCCCTGAATGTCTGTATTCCTGCTCAACAGAATTAGGTACTTCTCCTTCTTTTTAACAATACTACTAATATTCATTATAATTGGTGAATGGTCTGAATTGAGGTCGAGCTCTTCCTTTACTTCAATAAAACTTGTTGATATGTTCCTAGTGATGAAGAAATCTATCAAGTCAGGAATCTTGAAGTTGTCAGTTGACCAGTAGGTCGGCTTTCCTGTGGTATGAATTGTACAGTTATATTCTTCTATTGCAAATTGTAGTTCCTTTCCTTTGGTTGTGGTCAAACGAGATCCCCACTAAGTATTTTTTGAATTCTAGTCTCCACCCAGAATGAATTTCCCCAGAAAATTAGAAAATAGGTTGAGATAATCTTCTTTTTTGAGTGAGTGTTGTGGGGGTGAATAGACAGATCCAACTATAATTTCTCCACAGCCTGTACTAATTTGTATTGCAGCTACTTGAAACTCTTCTTCTTCGATTGTTGTGAACTCATGATGTTTGATTTCTTTTTTCACTATCATTGCTGGGATGAATGAAATGATAAACTTGAAACCCTCTCATTTTAAAGTATGTTTCTCTTGTAAAATGAGTTTCCGAGACAAGACAGACATCTATTTTTCTTTCTACTAGGACTGCCAATAGTTCCTATCTATCTCTTTCTATGGCAATTGATCTATCTGCTTTTTGAGTTCTTTATTCCTGCTCTCTGCCTGCTTAAAGTTGGAGTCAGTTACCCTCCAAGTGGTGAACAGGAATGTTTCAGTTGGTGTCTCCAAGTCCTTTTCAATTTGCTGTAATTTTAATAATATTTCATTTTCATCTGATTTCGGAACGATTGATGAATATTTCGATTCGATGACCGACATAATTTTTCTATTATTGTAGAATAGAAACTATTATTATTATGATTGTTCAGCACAACGCACTTCAACACTACTTCATAGACGCGTACACGCCCGCGCGCGCACGCGAGCACTCGCGGTTACGGATTTCGCCTGACTCGACAATAACACTCAACTAAAAAAATTCACTACTGCCTGTTGTTCTACTTTTTTAGGCTAACAACCGCACAATGCAACATCAAAGCATTCTAGCAATTGCAAACACATCCTTTCATGGCGACGTATGATCGCTGACTGAAAATAAGTGTTAGCTTGTTATTTGATGATCTGTTTTTATTTAATTAATTGAACTTACAATTAATTTGTGTAAATAGACTAATTTGTGTAAATAAAGTGCAAGTGTGAACTTTATTGTTGCCAGCCTTATTTTAGACATTAGAACCCGTAACATTATTATTGCATTATTTCAAGAACATATTAGATTTTAAATTCAGTTATCAAGTCAGTATTTTCATTTCAAATGTATAGGTAAAAATAATTCAATTGACAAATTTATGAACAATTCTAATATGTTCTAATGTTTGGATACATTACCTAAGCATTGAAAATAAGAAAATAGCCATCTAATTCATATAATTCATTATTCTCATGTATCTATTTCCATTAACATTAAATAATAAGTATTATCCAAGTAGGTGTTTGAAAATGATTATTGAAAGTCGTTTTCAATAGGTAGGCCTGTTGCCTGTTCGATGCGTTTCAAAAACTAGGCTAAATGTGAATCGGGCTTCGTTGAGTCTCGGTTTGCACGCACGCACATGTTTGTTTACTCCACTCCGTAGTCCCGCTGAACAGACTATAGTGTATAAAATTGTATTATTTATTGATGATCTGACTTATGAAGAAATAAGGAAAGGCACGCAAACATTCTTTTAAAGAGACATATATTATTTTTAAGATGAGTTTCTTAGTAATGGCGAAGGTGATATTGTGGAAGGTATCCATAATGAATAATAAGACGAAATTGTCACAACCACATTTATTAAAACTTCGAGAAACTAGTTTCGGTTGTTACACCATTATCAATCTCAATCAAACTGAAATCTGAAGTACAGAGAAGCCTTATTTTATATACTGTGCATGGAATGATACTATTGGCTAAGAGGGAAAGAGGCTGACCTTAATCGGATGTTGTGATTGGTTGTCAAGTCACGCCCCCTGGTGGGAGGAGTAACAAGCAAAAATAGGAGTCAAATCAATAACTAAACACTGTGAAAATCAAGAAAGTAACAAAAAATTGTAATAAGGCTAGAATTTAATCAAACTAAAATTAAAATTTTTTCAAAATTAGAAGCTCACTGAAGTGCAATCAAGGTCAACTGAGAAATACACATAAGAACTGCTTTTTAAAAATATTCTGAAATTATAATGAAACCAAGTTAGTTGTATTGAATTGGTTAAAATAAATTTGGTCATTTAAATTAGTTATGGAATCGTTTTTTACCAACTTAGTTATCTCCAAAGCTTCTAAAATGTTCAATTGTCTGCCTTTGCCAATCAAATGCAGAAATTCAACGTTTTCTTCAGCCTTGAACTTGTGTCCATTATTAATGAGATGTTCTGCAAAATTTGAATCTCCTTTTTGGGTTTTCCAATCCCTGATATGTTCATTTACCCTACACAAAATTTCATTGATATAATCAACAGAATTATTGTTCTCCACAAGTGACACTGTTTCTGCTGTGAATTCATTCATTTCAAAGTCATAGTAATCAAATTATGTTGAATAGAAAGACAGCCCATGTTGCATTACTTTTTTGTAAACACAGGAATAGATATGACTGCACAAATGGAAGCAAGGATTCGTTTCAATTCATTGAATGAATCAATTCATTCAATTTTCATTGATATGGTCCAATTCATTGAAAGACATAAATCTGAGCTCGCCCACGCTTCCATTTGTGTCGTCTATTTATTTCTGTGTTTCACAAGAAGACATTTGATTTGATTGTTGCTGATGAAACCCACGTGAGTCTGAACTTTGTGCCTGGGTAATGAAGTGAATGATGATATCAGGCCGTGCTTCTATTTGCGGCGGGCTTGACTGTTGCAAGCCTTCCACAACCAACATACTTCAAGAAAAGTAGATCATTTATATTGTTGGATCGGTCTTATTAATCTGCACAAACCTGGAAAGGGCTTCAAATTTAAAGTGGGATTATTTATACTCCCCTCTCGATCCAGTAATTCTAATGAATTCCCTTGAAATAAGAGTAGATTTCAAGTTAGGCTTGAGTTTGGTGAATATGAAGAAGACCTCAAAGCATCAACGACAACCTAGTGGCTCTAATGTGCATAATATATTCATAATATATACTGTATCATATATTACACAATATTTACTATGTAATATTATATGTATGTATGTTATACATACATGTATGAATGTTGTTGCATGTATATTATACAATATTTTTAATATGTATATTATATATTATATTATTATATATTATATATTATATATTATGTATTATATATTATATATTATATATTATATATTATATATTATATATTATATATTATATATTATATATTATATATTATATATTATATATTATATATTATATATTATATATTATATATTATATATTATATATTATATATTATATATTATATATTATATATTATATATTATATATTATATATTATATATTATAAATTATATATTATATATTATATATTATATATTATATATTTATTTATTCATTTATTTTCGTGATTGGTCACTTAGGACCACAATTTAACAATTTGGACATTTTTAATTTTTGATTATAATCTTGCAGCACTTGTTTTTGTTCTTGTTTAGACAAGTTCATTGTTTTTCTTCTATTATCTATTATATATTATCATATGAAATATAATATATAATATATTAATATCTATTCTAGTATATATATTATATCATATTTTATATATTAAATTATAAACATAACAAAGTAATATATGCATCTGATGTCAGAGGATATAAAGATTGTAATAGAACTCCTGCTGCAACCTTACAATTTTTGCATTGAGGCTGTACGCTAGGTTTTTGGTTATAATTTTTTTCTAAGTTTTTTTGTATTGCGTATTATTAGTGCTTTAAAACGTTATCCATTGCTGTTGGAAAACGTTTTTTCTATTATTTTGTGAGTTATGGAGGTTCACAGTAGAATTTTTGGTGGGCAATTGATTTCACCTATCTATGAGTGATTTTAACTTCTGATAAATTTTCCCTAATTAGAAGACACTTTGAGAAATAAAATAACATATTTTTTATTCCAATCTAACAAATAATTTCTTGAATATTGAATTTTTTCACAAATTTAAAAAATGTATTTGAACTAATTCCTTGATTGGAGTAGAAAATATGGCATTTATTAATCGAATCGGTTTCTTTTAGTTTCAGGAAAATTTATTATCAAATGTTTGACATCACTCGTGGGGAGATTAATTCCCCCCAAAGACAGAAAAACTTCAACTTTGAACCCTCATATTTCACAGAATAGATCATAAAAAAGCTCTTTTCTGAAAAAGAAGCTATTCACTATGATTGATAACCAAATTCATCTTTTGAATCTTCGAGATATTCATCTTTTCCATATTCATTTTCTGAATGTTTCGAGTTAGAGTAGATTAGATATTCAAAAATCGTGGTTTTATAATTATTATAGTTGAAATAATAAAATTAATGTCCTTTCAAGTGGAATTTCAAACAACAGATCATATTCCACATCATTGTCATGTTGATAGGGGGGGGGGGGGGGGGGGCGCCGGGTTATAACCCTCTCGAGCCTTCAAAAGAGGCCCAAAAAAAATTATGTGGGCATAAATAGAAATATGACAATATCGGTTACTGGAGGTAAAAAAAGTATTCATACGTGATGAGTAACCTAAATCATGTTGCAGCCAGACAGAATATTATAATCAACTGAAAAAATTATTAAAGTTACAGATGGGATGGGGCGAACGAGGCAAGTTTCCTTGGGCCTCAACGTCAAGGTGCAACATCATTTTACAAATAATAATGTAAGCAAGTGACAAAACGAGAATAGAATAAGGGACATATTGTCCCTTACATATTGTCCAGCTAGGGACCCTAGGGCTCATTTTTTCTCCAATTTATACCTCTAGAGGCCCCCTAGAAGCCTAACAGACCCTAGAGGCCTCTGGCGCTGTAGGCCCTTTGGGCTCTTTCTTATTATCAGTATAGTCATGTGAAGTGAAGATTCAAGTAGGCTGCATCATGAATATCTCCACCAGGGTCCCCTAATTGCCTCGGCTTCGGGCATCAAAAGGCCCCTCGATGCTGGAATTCCCAGTATTTTCGGAGCCTCCAAACATGGGTTTTAAGTTTACCACTTGATTGAAGTTGACACAGTAGACTTGAAAGGAGAAAAAGTCTCCATATATTTTTGCAGATCGGCTTCAAATGCTCATTTCTATTACTGTTAAGATCTGATACCTCATAGAGTTTATCGTGATCATGAAATTTGTCAGGCCATGAATCAAGCAACAAATAATATTAGGGAAGAGGTTGATAACCCTAAAAAAAGCTTAGACGTGTAGAGTTGCACTTCAAGACCTGGAGAACAATTTTTTTTCTAGTGGAGAACCCTCAGACTCCCCAATGTTTTGGGGTTCCGTCACCATCTATATGTAATTACAAAATTCCTGTAAGTTAAAGTTTGGAATTGTGAGTGTTATTGATTCATTCCCTCTTTAAAAGTTAAATCAAGTTCCATTCAGTCATAATAATTTTTATGTTTTCACACATTTTGCATATTCCAGTATTAGTGGATAGTTCAATGCGAATTCAAAAGATTACACAAAAATAGAAGAGAAGTTTATTGCTCTCCCTGGTACCTCTCAGTTCCCTTTTTCCTAGCTTCAACGGTTTTTTCATGGAATGACTTTCTGTTGGCCTATACTCAAATCTTATCTTAAAATTGGAAAAACGACTCAAATTAGTTTCTTTTTAGTACAGTAGGCAAGTAGGCATAGCTAAAAGACACAATCAATGCTAGTTGGGAAGTCGAGTCATTAAATGAAAATTGATGTTTAGGGTGAAGGTGTAAGAGGCCTCCAGCCGCAATTCTGCCCCGGGCCACCATAATGTCTCTAGCTGACACTGATTGTAATAATAATTTACGACACTGTTACTTGTTGAATTGGCACCATTAGAGTAGTATTTTTTATATTTTATACTTTAAAATTTTATCACAACTAATCTATGAACTAACAATATACGAAAAGTTGATTCAAGTTCTTAGGTGAATGGTTCATAAAAGCAATGTGGTTGATTCTTAGCGCAGGCGGATTATTGCTTGTTGGTTGAGATAAGAAACTATCATCCTTTCCCCCCCCCCCCCTACTCCCCTCCTACCCTTCCGTTCACCCTTCCTTTCAATTTCACTTCACTCTCGAGTTTGTTCCTCGACTGTCAACCTCGTACCGTGTTGCGTTCCGTTCCGTGAAAGTATCAGTTATTAATATACATATATGATTCAAAATTACATACATTCAAGAAATCTACTCATGCCAGAAGACGTCAACTTTACCACCTACTTACAGTCCACATTGAAGTCACCTTTGGTAAGTGATAGTTTTATTACTAATTAACTTGCTGTAGTCTGACTGCGTTGTTTCACTGTTTTCTTAACTGCACCCTGGGTCCTTGTGGCTCAAGGACAGGAAGGGATAACCATATAGTCCTCCGTGTCCGGATCAAAGCCTCATTTCCAGAAATTTGATAACTTTATTAGTTTAAATTTCAATTTGTAAAGTTGACTCATGCACTGAGACTTCATGATCAATCCCGTTTCCTTAATCCTGTTGTTGTATCCCGCAACCTTATCTTATCTGCCGATAGTCTACAATGGCAACTGCAAAACCCGAAGCCTTGCTAAGCATTCGTTTGAAAAAGAAAGAAATTTTATTCACCCGTGTTCAGCAAGCATACGACTTATGGAAAAATATCAATGATTTAAACGTTCAAAAACAATTCTTGATTAGAAGTAGGTTCATTGAAAAAACAGTTAGTGAATTTTCATCATTGTTGGATGAAATAAATGAACTTTCTATTCAAATTAATCCTGATTTTGAACCTGATTATCAATCATTAAATGCTATAGATAACTTAGCTTGTGTCATAATTGATTCTCGTGATAGATTACTGCAGAAACAAGAGATAAAAAATGATTCTTCTCCATCTACTCATTCACCACGTTTAAATATGATATTACCTCCTGCAGAGATAAAATCGTTTGATGGATCTGACATTTCAGACTGGCCTAGGTTCAGAAATATATTTACATCTTTGATTTTAAATGATAAATATTATTCGTCAGTCCACAAGTCTCATATCTTACATAATTTGTTATCTGGTGAAGCAGCTAGAGTAGTAAAATCATTTCAGATTAGTGCTGATTTTGATTTAGCATGGAAAGCCCTTTGTAAACGCTATGAAAATGATAGAGTTTTAGCAAATTATTATATGAATGAGATTTTAAAAACCACTAGTGTCCCAGTGAAACCTTCTTTAAAATCTCTTGAAGATTTTCTCGTGAAAGTTGGTGATAGCATCACTTCATTAAAATCGTTGAAAATTCCTGACCTAGGAGATTACCTATTGTATTCGTTAGCCATACGACAATTAGATAAACAATCTTGTGAATCTTTTGAAATTGTAGTAGCAGATAAAAGTTTTCCATCATGTCAACAGCTGATTGATTTTGTAAACACAAGAGTTAGGACATTCCAATTGTCGGCGTCTGATGCACCGAATATGAATGTGACTAATCCAGTAGATAAGATTAATAGTAAAATGAAACCGTTTCAAAAGAAAGTTGTGTTATCTACTCAGGTTGACAACTGCTTTCGCAATGCTACAAATAATTCAAAATTCACTGATCGTTCCGAACTAAATTGCCCATTATGTTCAAAAAATCATATGTTGTCGTTATGCCCTGTTTTTTTAAAGAAAGATCCGAAAGATAGAAATGAATATATCAAATCATTGAAAGCGTGTTTCAACTGTTTTTCTAAATTTCATCTTGTCGGCCAGTGTAAGTCCAAACCAAAATGTGTGTGTAATCGTATGCATAATAAGTTATTGCATTACCCACGTAGCAATGATAACAGTAGATCGTGCTCTCCAGTTAGTTATCAGAAGCGATCGGATAACAGCCCTAAGGCCGATTTAAAGTTGAAATCAAGTGATTCAATAACTCAAACCGATCCTATAGCTACACAACATTGCGGTATGACTGAAAACGTTATTAATCCTTCTATTCAGTGTATTCCTAAAACGAGTGTTGTTTTAGGCACAGCTTTAGCTCAAATAAAAAGTTCTTCTGGTTCGTTTGTTAACGTTCGTCTGATTATTGATTCAGGTAGCACTACTAATTTCATAACAAAAGATCTTGTTATAAAACTTGGTTTATCTGTTCAGGATCGCAGACAAAATTTCTCTGGTTTAAATTCCGCAAGTGTCGGAAATTCCTGTGGCGTTGTAAAATGTTTATTAAAACCTAAAGGTTTAAACCATCCTCATGTAGAAGCTGAAGCTTATGTGATTGATAAAATAGTTGGGCCGTTAATCCCCGTGTATCTGGATTCAAAGATTCAAAATGAATTGAAAAAATTCAATTTGGCTGATCCCAGGTTCTATGAACAGCGTTCCGTTGACCTCCTATTAGGTTGTCAGTTATTCAACAAAATATTAAGTCATCATAACCAAATTACATCTGAAGAAGGTGCTTCGTTTTGCGTTATACCTTCCGTGTTTGGTGATATAATTTTGGGTGAATTCCCAAGTTGTTCCGTGACCAATAACCAGACATTACCTTCGTTATTGATACCTCCCGATTCTGAGAACTCGTTGAATAGTTTGGTTCATAAGTTTTGGGAAAGTGAGGAAATTTCTAATGTTAAATTTCCTAATCCTGATGACGAATTTTGTGAAAAACATTTTGTTGAAACTCACAAACGTGATCAACAGGGAAGATATGTTGTCAAGCTCCCGTTCAAGGTAGACACTAAAAATCTCGAATTTTATGAGTCACATGAAATTGCGTTGAATAGATTTCTCTCGTTAGAACGTCGTATGTTGCGTGATGCTCGCTTAAGAGCTGACTGTTTATCGTTTATGAAAGAGTATCGACTTTTAAATCACATGGAAATTGCTAGAAGACCTGGAAAATATTTCATACCCTATTTTTGTGTATTCAACCCTTCATCACCCACCACAAAGGTTCGTGTTGTCTTTGATGGATCAGCAAAGAGGGGTCACGTTTCCTTGAATCAAGTCTTACACTCTGGACCGACGTTGTTAAATGATATTTGTGATATTTTAACTAGGTTCAGATTGCATTCATTCGTTTTTACATGTGATATTACAAAAATGTACAGAGCTATTCTTGTTAATGAAGAAGATTGTTCGTTTCTTCATATATTGTTTCGTGAAGATCCTTCAAAGGATATTGTCGTCTATGAGTTAAAAAGAATTCCATACGGTTTGAAACCCTCGGGATTTCTCGCTCAACGTGTATTGATTCAATTGACAGAAGATGAGGGAGATAAATTTCCTTTAGCGGCGACCGCAATTCGTGATGAAATTTACCATGATGATTTTCTAATAGGTGCTAGCTCGTTGGAGGAAATGTGTGAAATTAAATCACAACTATGCAATCTCCTGAAATGTGCTGATATCAAACTGAACAAGTGGAGTAGTAACTCTCCTGAATTCCTGAAACGGGTTCGTTTGGAAAACAGTCAAGTTCCCTTTCATATCAGTGATGAACCTAATTCCAGTGTTAAGGTGTTAGGTATTATGTGGAATCCGACTACCGATTGTTTTCAAATTAAAGTTTCAGTTCCGGAGTATCATAAGACAAACTCAAAGCGCAGTGTCTTGTCTGTAATTGCTAGACTGTATGATCCACTTGGTTTTATAGCTCCTGTTATTTTCAAAATGAAATGTTTTTTACAAGAGCTATGGAAATTACAAATTTATTGGGATACACCAATTCCTGATGACTATAATGCATGCTGGAATAAGTTCATGGAAGAGCTTCCTGCTCTTAGTTCAATTTCAATTCCTCGTTGCGTTTATGGTGATGCACTTTCGTGTCAAATAGTAGGATTTTGTGATGCATCTCAAAAAGGAATATGTGCTTGTATTTATCTGAGAGTTGTTTTCTCAGACTCTGTTGTTAAATGCTTTCTAATAAAAGCAAAAACTAAAGTGGCACCGTTAAAAACACTTTCAATTCCACGTTTAGAGCTTTTAGCTGCGTTGTTGCTTTCAAAATTGTACGTTTCAGTGCTTCCTAATCTGTCTAAAATTAATCGACAATCAACGTTTCTCTTCTGTGATTCAACTATTGTGTTAGCTTGGTTGCGTATACCACCCTATAAGTTGCAAACGTTCGTTGCAAATCGTGTCGTGAAAATATTAGAATTGACTAATCTAAATGATTGGAATCATATTGGTACTGATTTCAATATTGCTGACGTGGGTTCAAGAGGTATTCCTCCTCAAATGTTGAGTTCGTTAGAAGAGTGGTATAGAGCTCCAACATGGTGTTCAGAGCCGTTATCATGCTGGCCATTGTCTTCCGTAACAATACCCTCTGAAAGTCTACCTGATATTAAAAATAATCAAGGTGAAATTGTTTTGAATCTTACCGAAGATAGTGCCGTTATTCAAATAACTCATTTCTCCTCATATCTAAGAATGTTGCGTTCTTGTGCATATGTTTTCCGATTTGTCAATAATTGTAGAGAAAAAATAAAAGGTGTCTCTCGTGAAAAAGGAGTATTAAGTGTTAAAGAGTTGAAATCCGCACAAGATTTCTGCGTTAAAATCGTTCAAAAGTGTCATTTCAATCGTGAACTTACCCTTCTGAAAGAAGGAAAGCCTTGTGATAAAGCCTTTCAAAAGTTGTCTGTTTTTTTGGATAGTGATGATTTTATTCGCGTTGGTGGCAGACTTGTGAATAGTGATTTGGAATATGAAGCTAAGCATCCTCGCTTGATTCATAAGGACAGTCATTTTACTAAGCTCATTATTGAATATTATCACCGCTCCTATCTCCATGCTGGACCTAGGATTGTGCGTGCTCTCATCCAGCGTTGTTTTTGGATTATTGGAGCCCATAGTGTAATTAGACATGTCATACACAATTGTACTCGTTGTCGTTTATTCAAAGCGAATACTGTTGAACCCGTTATGGGCGACTTGCCCCGCTCTCGTGTCGTTCCCACGGCACCCTTTTTCAAAGTCGCTGTCGATCTCGCAGGTCCCTTCGTAGTTAAGGAGAGTGTTCGGCCTAAGGCTCACACCTACAAGGCATATTTCGCTCTATTTGTTTGTTTAGCGACAAAAGCTTGTCATATTGAAACGTTAACCAGTTTGACGTCTGAGGAATTCATTGTCACTCTTCATCGCTTTGTGTCGAGACGTGGGTTACCTCAAGAAATATTCTGTGACCAAGGGACGAATTTTAAAGGAGCTGCACGACAATTGAAGGAAATTACTGAATTTTTGCGAGTTTCTGAAAATCAGACAAAAATTATTGATGATATGTCCAATAAAAACATCAAATTCCAGTTTAATATCCCACATGCCCCATTTATGAATGGAATTTGCGAATCCAATATAAAAAATGTTAAATATCATTTGTTCCGTGAATTAGGAAACCATACTGTTACAATTGTTGAGTTCACCACTATTCTCACTAAAATTGAGGCGATACTTAACTCAAGGCCGTTGTATGCACTTTCATCGTCACCCGATGATTACGCTGCCTTAACTCCTGGACATTTTCTTATCCATCGCCCCTTGTTGGCTGTTCCCGAAAATGACTATACTGACTCCAATGAACACAGACTATCTCGTTGGGAGAAGGTGAATCGCTTCACACAAAGGTTGTGGAAGAGATGGGAGAGAGAATATCTCCACACTCTTCAGCAGAAAAATAAGTGGTTTGAGCACGACTCTAACTTACAAATTGGGCAATTAGTGTGGATTAAAGAAGATAATTCAACGCCCCTATCATACCCATTAGGACGCATTGCAAGCGTCATTCGCGATTCTAAGGGAGTTGTTCGCTCCGCGTACGTCAAAACCAAATCAGGAGAGTATGTTAGGCCGGTTAGGAAACTAGCCCCAATACTCCCAAACTAGTGTCTCTTTAACCCCACGTTCCCCCCCCCCCCTTTTTTCCTGTTTTTCCTTTATCTCAGTGCATTGTGTGTTTTAATTTTTTAATCCTTTTGAGTTTTGTTTCTTGGATTGAGGCAATCCAAGGCGGGCGGAGATGGTTGATTCTTAGCGCAGGCGGATTATTGCTTGTTGGTTGAGATAAGAAACTATCATCCTTTCCCCCCCCCCCTACTCCCCTCCTACCCTTCCGTTCACCCTTCCTTTCAATTTCACTTCACTCTCGAGTTTGTTCCTCGACTGTCAACCTCGTACCGTGTTGCGTTCCGTTCCGTGAAAGTATCAGTTATTAATATACATATATGATTCAAAATTACATACATTCAAGAAATCTACTCATGCCAGAAGACGTCAACTTTACCACCTACTTACAGTCCACATTGAAGTCACCTTTGGTAAGTGATAGTTTTATTACTAATTAACTTGCTGTAGTCTGACTGCGTTGTTTCACTGTTTTCTTAACTGCACCCTGGGTCCTTGTGGCTCAAGGACAGGAAGGGATAACCACAATGATTTATTGAATTTAAACTTTCACTTTACCCAATTTATAAACTTCATTTTGACAAATACTCGTATGGAATTACTGTTTTTGAGCCTCAAATGAAGCTCTCAACATTGGAAACTCACAAGTTCTCCCATAGTGTGGACTGAAATAAATGTATTTAAGCTTATCTAGACATGTGTCTAGGATCTCTTGGAATACGATTTTAGAGGGACTATCAAAATTTTCCCGAGGGAGGACTCCCGGACCCCCCTCGCTTAGGGGAGGTATTTTATACCCCCAGACCTCCGGTAGGCCCCCAAATTTTCGATAACCTCCCCCCTCCTATTAGAAGATTCTTGCTACGCCACTGTTCCACATGCAATTTATGAAACTGGTCTGCCTTGATGAGCTGTTTAGATCGAACCATTACTCGAGAGGGTGCAATGCATAATCCAATAGTTTAGGCAGGGGATTAGAATAACCGCCCCTAAACTGCCACCTCTACAACTACTACTAATACTCATGATAATAATAATAATAATTATAATAATAATAATAATTATAATAATGATAATTATAATAATAATAATAACAAAAAAAAAAAACAAGTGACCTGGCTGGCTCAGGTCTGGTGTCAGAGCTATCTGAATAAGTTCAGGGCATCTGACGTGACATAACGACTGTTTTTAGGCAGTCGGGACCGACAGCTTATTGTGTCCTCCGAAACACGATACCCCAGGGGGTTCTGTATGAAAAAGGAAGTGATAAGATGTGAATAGGATCAAATAAATTCATTCAAATAAATCCTATATTGTCTGTCAGAGAACAAGCTTATAGTGGGTACCACCAGCCACACCTTACTCGCTATTCTCTCATCATTAAGATTTCGTCTTCAAAAAATGGTATAATATAGTTGTTTAACTTCTTAAACTTTGAATTCGATAAAATAAATAACATTCAAGGCGAAATAGCTTCAAAATAACATTCTTCCTTCGTCATAATAAGATATACTCTGCAGCCCCTTAATTTGGGAAGCCCATAACGTGCCGAATTTTGTGAGCTTCAACTCTGATCAGAACAAAAAAAAATCGTTATTGATTTATAAGGAAAAAAACTTAAAAAAAATTCACCTTTCTAGCTCCCCCGCCCCCGTCAAACTCACCCCTCTCATGAAACTCACCACTCCTCATCCAACTCATCCCCCACATCGAACTCAACCCCCACCCATAGATGTTATTACTCAAGAGGAAGCGATTGGAAAAAACATTTCTCTTTCAATCGCTTCTCTTGATTTTTCGAATTTCAGAATTTCATACTGGGCTATATTACAGACTTATATAATTATTCAAATTATAATTAAATTATAATAAATTTTAGTAAACACATAAATTATGCTTTCTCATCAAATGCTTCAATTATGAATGCATATGACTTCAATAGCGATACCCCAAAACTCAATTTGAATGCCTTAATTAGTCTTATCAATTTTATCTTTGCACAGTCTCGCATGAGCTCTACTCAAGACATTGCTTTCAGAGATGTAGGACCTTGGAAGAAATTTTATGAATCGTCATAAATGCTGTCCCCTGACTTGTCTAGCGATGGTGAGCATTGCCTTGATTTTGAATTTTTTTTAAATGGATAGACTCTTAAATAATTAGATTTTAGGTTCTTATTGAAACATATTGGATAGACATACTTGGGAGTCGAGCCAACAAAGGACGATGACTGCTTCATTTGAGCGGGAGTGCTTGGGCCGTTCTGCACTGAAGACTCACTCTCAACATTCAATCCGGAGTTGTTACTCTCTTCCAGAAGTTGCAAATCAAATTTCAAATCATCTGAAACAAGAGAAAGGAAAGTTTGTAGGAAACCCAAAATAGACAATTGCTCTTTGCTGTTAAGAGAAATGTTTACAATAAATTAAAGCAGTAGGATTCAATAACATAGCTTACCTAAATTTTGCATATTTTGATAAATTAAAAGTTTGAAAGTTTATGATTTATTGTATCAAGTTACCCTAATTTCTCCCTGTGAAATCAGTCAGGAAACAATTTCTAAATAGCTCATTCTATATCTGGAATAAAAATGTTTTTTAAACAAGCTCAAAATTGCATGTTTGAATTGGAATGTTGGAAAATAATAAATATTCAACTTTTGAAGAATTTAGGGTGTAGAATTTCATCAATACTAGCAGGGTTTCATATTTTATATAAAGTAATTGAAATACCAATCTACGTTGATAATAATGAATGCCCATGTTCTATATCCCAGTCATTTTAGACTGTTGTCTTTTCCCCTGTACAATTCCAATAGAAATTGAATTTTATGAAGTGGGGCGTGACTATTATTTCACATAATCTCAACCAAAATTTACTTCTGCACAGAATTTCAAAGCAGATGTTCTTCATTCAATAATTTCCTTGATCAATTTAATCTATTAACTAAGGTTTTTGATGATTTTTATATTTCCAAATAGCTTGAAACTTTTCTTAGTTTGAAAGTCATTGATCTTGCTTTTTTATTATAATCTGCTTCTTTTAGTTTTCTACATACCAATAATAGGATCCCCATAATCAGCTTTTGACTTGAGTCTATACAGAGTCTTTACAGAGTCTATACAGAGTCTATACAGAGTCTATACAGAGTCTATACAGAGTCTATACAGAGTCTATACAGAGTCTATACAGAGTCTATACAGAGTCTATACAGAGTCTCTACAGTCTATACAGAGTCTTTTCAAAGTCCATACAGTCTATGCAGAGTTTATGAAGAGTCAATTCAGAAAGAAACATTGTGCCAATGTTTATATCATGCATATTTTACTTTATTCTCAGCTATCCTGAGATTTGTTTGATTTTGATAAGAGTCATCAAAGGTTTGTCACCTGAATTCACTGGACCAAGTTTCTGAGCAGTTGAGTAAATGATGTCTGAGGTCCAGAAGTTTGGTATTCGAACAAAGATCTTCCCAGAATCAGATGGTAGGTGCAGCCCCAGCTTGTGCAAAAGCAGAACAAAAGGCTTATACTGCAGAGCATCACTCTGGTCCTTGGTCCACGATACCATTGGGATCGACTGTTTCAACACTGATAACATTACATCACTTTAATTGATTTGCTTAGTTGATGATTTATTCCAAAAACATTGGAATATATTGTTCAATTTAACTATATGGTCTACTCTATCTCAAAGAATACTCTACAACAAAGGTTTCAGTATTCTCTAATAGATGGAATTGGTTTTGGCTGAATTAATATTGTGACATCTGCTCATAATGAATGAAATAATTTGATATTGTCAAGCCACTTTATTTATCTATTTTGTAAAAGTAGGCCTATCATGGTTTCACACCATTTTTCTCAATAACTGTTGATGTCCACATGAGTCTGAAGACCTGTGCGTAGGTAAAAAGTTAATGATGAGAAGCATCCATGACTGAATGAAATTGACCTAAGGCTGCAGAAAACAAAGCCAGCTAGAGACTTATCTTTTCTCAGACAAGCGCTCCAACCAACTGCTGCAACCAGAACCGCAAAATGATAAATACGGATGGTCAAACCACGGAAGGATATGTATTTAGAAAGTACTATAATCGATTTCAACTGTAGGTGTTTTTTCAGACCACGACGTTTCATTTTAGTTCAGTGTGTACCACACAAATGAAGAGTAAGGTAGTTTGTGATGATTTCGTCACTGGGCTTAAAGTTTCATTGTAGTATGCCAAGCCAATCGGGATCAAAGTTTGAATCTCTATGCGTGATAGTTAACTCTCAATCCTAAACAGGGTCTGGCTGCATAGGAAAGTGCGCATACTATTCAGCACACCTCTTAGCTACCTTCTAGGTCCAAGCCTTACACTAAAATATAAATGTACATAATAATAATTGTTTAGTAAGATGAGATAGTAATTAGATTTTTAAATGTACATCATAATAATTGTTTAGTAAGATGAGATAGTAATTAGAATTATTTTACTTACAAGCAAAATGGTATGGAATCGGCTCAACACTGCTCATCTTATGTTTCATACTGAGCTTGGCATGGCAAGCTTCCAATAAACAACTCTTTAACCAAATTACACAGTTCTCTTTATTCTCGTTTATCAGATGGTCTGCAACAATTCACAAGCATCAACATTGTTAAAAGAAACTGAAAATTTATAGCTACATACTTTTTTACATGTCCTATTATATGTTTTAATTGAGGTTCCTCATGAAAAAAAAAACAATATTATTCAATACAGAGCATTTGATATGATGTTTTATATTTAAAATTTTTCACTTTCCAATAAACCTACAATATTCTGAAATTTTCAAATTTCAGTATTAATAAATAAGACATGGAGTGATGCTGCACAGCCATATTTATTTTTAATAAAATATGCACTATAGCTTTGACAGTCTAGCTCAGACTCAATAAAACTGAAGCTGAAATACAAAGCAGCTTCATATCACCGGTACCCTACACGGGTTGATACAAATGGCTATTGTATAAATTGGGAGCTTTTGGGAAACTGAAGTACGTTGCAGCTTTGTAATAATTAGCTGAGGGCTGATGCTTGACACACCTACTATCGAATCCTGACAATTATTTGTTTGTCCCGCCTATATGCTAACAAATAGTGATTGTTGACCAAACGAAGAGAGGTCTCTGTTTCAAGTCGACCGTTTTGCATTCTGTCGGTTTGTCTGTTTGTAACGCATTTGCATCTAAAGGCATGGACCAAATTTAATGGAACGTTGCATGGCTTTTCGGTTAAGTAAGGCCAGTGATGTATGTGTATGGATTTTAGGAGTTAGCCAGCATTCAAAGGACATTTAAAAGGGAAAAATACGTTTATTTGGCTAACTTTTATACAAACATATGACTTTCAAAATGAGCTTCTCCATCATATGCAATTGGAATCAGATTTTAAAATAGCCCGCGGGCTCTCTTATTCATTTGGTTGAGCCTTAATATTAATTGAGTTATTATTCATGAAAATTTATATTCGAGAGAAACAAATAATCTCAAATATTGAAATTAAGTATAATAACAAGTGATTACTTGAATGATAGTGAATGATAGTTACACAAATTTAATTAATATTGCTATATTATAAATTCAGTCAGCAGCCAAGAGTAAAATCTCATCTTTTAGAACAATCATGTGAAATAGAAGCACAACCTTGGTGATAAAAAACAGAGTTAGTTTTTGTTGAAGACAATCATGAAATAGACTACACAAATTCAATCGAGGGTTAGGTGTGAGATTGTGTTCAATTTATTCTGCGATGATGATTATTAGTGGATACAACGAGTATATTCCGCTGTGCAAGCACCCTAATTCATGGATTTCTTGTTCTATGGCGAACTGTGTTGTTAATATTACCTTTCCGGTGGATTTAACAACTTGCAGTAAATTTTTAATTAAGAATTACTTATATTTTACTCACTCTCTTGGCCGAACATTCTCTAGTTATGGTATCTTCAAAGCCTTGAAGGTCTAGAGAGTGAGTGAAATATCACTTATTATTCATTGAAAATTGAGAACAAGTCGTTAAATTCACCAAAAAGTAATCCTTATTCATGTGAGTGAGGTTAAATGCGTTGGTTGAGTTGATTGATGCAAAATAATTATTTAAAAGCAATAAAAACTGTCAGCAATACAATAAATCATACCTAAAAGAACCTTGATTTCACTCGAGCTCTCATCAGCGGATTCCGTGGAAGTATTATTGTTATTATTATTATTATTATTCTCTTTCGATGATTTCGACAATGGATCCTAGAACAAAACATATAATATGCCAAATAAAACAGAGAAAGCAATTCTGGATAGAGAAATTACCATATATTCTTTTTAATCAGAAGAAAGCGATACTCAAGGTACGGTAGTGAAACAATAATTATCATTGAATAAATGTGTAGGCTAATACAGGGCTTGAATTTGAAAGTAAATCGAAATTCATTATGAATAATAAGAAGAAAATGTCGAAATTCATTGTCAAATTCTAGCAAAAAAATACTCAGCGTATCAGAATCATGAGAAGTCAATGAAGTCTTGTAAATCAGTACTAACTGAAATGAGTGACAGATGCGTTTCCAATTATGTATCATTAATGTTTTACTAGTTTAGAATATGCAAGGTTTAGGGTAGTGATCAAGAAATTTTTGAGAGAAGAGAAAAATGAACATGTTTTAGGAAAGATTTTTATGATATTGTTACGATGAGCTGGGAATGACTTCTGGAAGGCAGCGCCTTATCTACAGAAGGGTCATAAATTATCTCTCACTTCATCTCAAGTAAGCGCTAATTATTTTTCTTTCTCTTCCCTCCATCACTCTACTCTCATATATCAAATGGGCAAATGGAATGTTTGAGTTCATGCCAGACATTTCTTATCTGTTTTGATAGAAAGATCAAAACTTCCTGAAAAGTTACAAACTTAGGGCCTTGTGAGCAGGTCGTCAGTTGTGATTCGGACAGCAACACATTCATATGATGTGATAATAGGCTCTCTTCTTTTGAGGCAGAAATCACAGTGCTGTTAGTGTCATTGAAAAAAGCTGTAACGTACAGGCTGTGCTTTGTAAGTGTTCAGTTCATTATTAAGTGTATTAACCGTTTATCATACATTTCAAGTAATTTTAGTCATTACTGGAACATGCAGAGCTTTGCAATTCATACTGCAATATCGAATTTCATAGAGAAAGTGCTGTTTTTAATATGGTATAAATTAGAACGGTACCGACTTTATTAAAAGTACTTGCAAAAATCACGAGTATTTTTCAAATTTGTTTACGAGTAGTGTCCTATTGCAGGAACAGCGTAGTTGGTTATGTAGGCTGTTACTATTAGTCTTTGAGATCAATTCTGTTTTCCAGCTTCTTAATTAATTCATTCATTTAAAGCCATTTGACAAGAAATCAAATCAATGTCATATTGTGTATAGAATGAATAATTCAGACGTTTTACCTTTAATTTTCCATAAACAGAATTTAGGATAAATAGCGACAAGGAGTGTCGTCATATTCTTCACAAAACTTACGATATCTTGCAAGGTTCGCCAAAACCGGTAGGCCTACCTTCTGTTTACAGCACCAATTGAAGAGGGTTTCAAATAAAAAAATTTCAAATTACATTTTTCACATTATTGTAAAACATGTGTTATTGAGTGCATAAGATTAAGAGGGCAGAAATATGACCATGGAAGTTAATAATGAGACCAATCTCTTCAACATTTCTGAAAATGATAGTTTAAACAGCGCTGTAGGAAATTAAATTGCAAGTTTAATTCAAATGAACTTGACAAATTATAAACTGGAATTATATTGGATAAACGAAAATATAACAATTGATTAACTTTAATTTTAAATTTGATAACTTGCAGTTAGTTTTAATAGTAAATAAATAATATTCTCACTCACTCTAGGCCAAGAGTGAGTAGGAATATTATTAATTCACAATTAAAATTGATTGCAAGTCGTTAAATTTACAATTAAAATTGATTGCAAGTCGTTAAATTTACAATAATAAGTTAATATTAACAACTCAGATCGTTATGGAACAAGAATAACATTTGACTCACAAAATCTAGTCTTCTATCTCAACAGCTGAGTATTTCAAAGAAACACTGGAGAGATATTAAGATCTATGATGTTTTTCATGACAAAATATTGATGAACAATCTCATATCTAAATTTTGGATAGATCTGAACTTGTTACTTCTTATCTAATATCAAAACCGACTCTGTATTTCTATTAAAATTATTATATTCACTCACTTATACTGGAAATTCTGGAGAGATCAATTTTACTTTCAAAGGCTAAGAATGATGCTTGATTTTAGAAGTGAAATGCATTCCACCAGTACATAAGAGAAAGAAGCACAATTTGAATCAAAATACAATGTCGATTTTGGTATTAGAAAGAAGTAACAAATTTAGATCTGTTGGAAAGAGCATTGGACATTCATGCAAATTCATACCTAATGGATAAATCATTTTCAGAACAATGTGATCTTCATGAAATAACATTTTATTCAAAGATTTGAATATGATAAAGATTAGTATTTATAGAGACTGCAGATAGAAAGCATTCAATGGATTAATGCAGGAAAGTTTGTCGTATCTCATTCAGTGTTGTGCCACAGTTCAATGAATCATAAAACGCAATTCTTTTAATAAAACTCATGCCATTGTACACTTGTCTGGTAGCTCAATGTCTCTATGCTACAATTATCTCTATGTATAGGCATATTGCAATTCTTCTACTGATATCTTCCTTCATGAAAATGCATGTATCTGAATACTATTTTCTAGAATACTACTTTCTGGAATACTACTTCACAGAAAAGGCCTATCAAAGTTCGAGGCAAATAACGAGTGTATATCGGAAATCAGAATGAACAATTATCAAGCTTCAAACAAACAATTCAGATGCAACAATAATTCACGTACCTCAATCCTATTTTTGTTGAGAACACCACTCTCCATTGAGCTGTTGAGTACTTTACTGATCAGATGTGATGAACAAGCACTCTCAACACAATACTTGTGTAGGTTTTTCGAGTGGTCTTTACTCCATCTGTAATCGAGAAAAGGATACTGTATCAATCCATCACTATACACATATATGATGATTGAACTATCAATCTGCAGTGAACTGTTCTTTGTATCAGTCTTTTTAGACGGTTAGTTTTTAACCGACTTCCAAAAAGAACATGGTTCTATATTCGGCCTGTTTTTTCACCTCTATTTTATTCTTTGCTTATTTGGTAATTTTCAGAAAAAAATTTCTTATGATGATTATTTTTTAGATGAGTACCTCCTGAAGCACCATGATGTATCAATCAATCAATTCTTTTGTTAAGAACATACATAAGTGAACATGAATGCATCAGTACGGTAAATGAGAATAAACATTATTATGTTTAATATAAACATTTTTAGGGCTAAAAAGTTTGCATCTTTGATAAATGATATTTTTTTATTATTCTTAACACTCTAATTCATCAGCGGTGCTTTGTAGAATTGGTCAAAATCATATCAAGTCAAGCGTTTTAAATACCTACCTTTTTAATTAATTTTTCATTTGAACATTATTAGTTTTATTTCCTATAATTTAACATGATTATGTATGATTTTTGAAGCATTGATTTTTGAATTGAATATTATTAGTTTTATTTTGTATAATTTAACATGGTGATGTATGATTCTTGAAACAACTTGATTGATTGATATTGTAAGGCTCGCAAAACCTTTTCAAAATCAAGTCGTTGTCTAGAAAAAAACCTTTTGACACCAAAAATCTAATGAACATATAATTCTTTCTGATGAAGCAAACATAATTACAAGACTTGTGCGTGGGTAATTGGTGTAGTGATGTTATGAATGTTGAACCTACTGTACAGTTCTTAAAATGTTAGAACGTTTTAGATGGGTGATGAATAAAATAGATTACATCACAGTATCAATGCTGGCCACCCATCCAAGCATAGTTTGAGTGCTTGTGACTGAATATCACAATCACCCTGACACCACTCTCAGCGAGCGGCCACTGAGTTATCCTATGTTAATAAACAAACAGGAATATACCACTATCCTTCAATATGAATTTTCAAAACAATACTTATCATGTAATGAAGACATCAGTTCAAAAAGAACAAAATAAATTCATTGAATTCAGTTGTTATTGTCCTTGGTATTTGGTCTAACTATCTAGCTAAAATCTGATAGAGTTATTATATCATCACAATCCCATAATGCAACACTATTCTATTCGCTCTCTGCACGTGTTTCTATGCATGCGCAGAGGTAAGAGTAGCAAAGCACTATGATTTCACAACGGCGTGCAAGAACTTTTTGATGGAAGAATTTCACAATATGAACTTCAAATCAACAAGTTTTGATAGATGGGCTTACAGAAATATTTCAGTGAAAAATTGTAAACTATAAAAATCAAAAATAATAAATTACCTTGAGCTCAAACAATCTTTATGTTTCAGTTTTTTGTGGTCTGGCTGCAGCACTGAAAAGCTCAGAAATTTTAGGACAACGTATCCAATAAGATCAGACCAATCCTATGGAAAAATAAAGATATTAAATGATAGATTGAGGATATACCTACTACATTAAATACACAAAATGAGCCATATTCTTATTCTTGGTTTAAACTTAGTTTAACTTGAATGCCTCTGGCAATGTTCACAGCCGCCTTATCCAACTCGACCCAGGAAATCTCGTGTTAACTTTAAAATTAAGTTATTCAGGAGTTTAAACCACCGAAATCGACCGTTTAAACTGAACTGACAGTTAAAATTTGTTTGTGCTTGATAACCAGGATTGAGTATACAATCTGAAGTTTAAACTCTAGTTTGAACCAAGTTCAATCTAAATTTAGTTAGAACTGCAATTAGTTTAGAATATGGCACAATATCAAGAAAAAGTCAAATGAATTAATAAGAATTTTGTAATAGTCTTGGCAACCAAAACAAAAAATATGAATACAACTTCATAATTAACAATGGTTATGTATGGAAAGAAGGTGGAGGGAAACAAATCAGGTTAATTCTCCACAAAGACGATTGCAAATCTATTGAGCTCTAATCACTAGATCAAATAAATGCTGTCATGATGGTGAAATTGGTTTGGAGCATTATCTTTGACCAACTACTATTGTTTGCTGCAATAAACGGGTTCGATTCCCGTTATTCAACCTGTCATATTCACCTCATTCCTCATGCTCAAGCCTCGGACTCATGTGGGCATCATACACAAAACACAATTTATTTTTAAGGAACTTTCAATTTTTTGAACTACTAAATGCAAGCCACATCTGTTGCGGAAGTCTTCAGTTCTCCAGTAAAATCCAAAATTAATAAATTATGTCGGAAAAAAAGTTGTAAACAGATTGTTATAGCTCTTCCCTGTACAAAGTTATTATATAATATAAGTGAACTATTAGCTGTTGCTAAGATATGAAAAAATACTAGAAGTGAAGAATTCAGTGTAATTTTTCTGTATTCTGTTATTCTCAATTAGTTTAATATCATTCCAATGTTTGAGTTCCAGTATAATTCTCTTCATATGGTCAATCGTTTCATTCTTTAAATTTATTTTTATGTAAATATACTCTATATTGTGTCAATACTCTATTCTGTTTCATTTGAAAAGTTTTTGTAGCAATAAAGGAATATAAATAAAGTAACTGACAATTTAACAAACTAACAAATATACGAGCTTGTATCAAATATATCTTCATCATACGATGCAAATATATGACAGATATATGAGCCGATATGACCAAGTCTAAAATGAGCGCTGCTGTGCAGAAGGGACACAGTAGTCTTGTGGTTGAGGCGCCTGACCGGCAATTGGAGGTTCGCGGGTTGATTCCCAGCGGTGACTGTATTATTGCAGTAGCAATCATTGATGGAAATCAGCTGTTCAATGCTGTTGTTAGTATCCGACATTGAGGAATTCGAATTTAATTTCAAAAAATTCATTATTATCATTAAATGGCTGTATTTACATTTCCACCCCTTTAATTACAGTGCTTGATAATCAGATATTACCATTGTATGGTAAACGTGGCTCACAAGTTGTCATCAAAATATTGTTATATTTCAAATCCTTTCTCCAATGCTAAATTTTAATCAGACTAAAACGATTGTGATATCTCTAATGATGTTGAATTAAGAACAATCATAGAAGTGATTTTTCCAGTTTGAACATTTTTTTCACTGAGGATCATGCCCACATGAGTCTGGATACTTGTGCTTGGGTATTGAAGTGAATGGGTGAATGATATGAAAATCATCCATAGCTGGATGAAACTCAAACACAAGGCTGCAGGAAACAAAGAGCTTTATCTTATCACAGACAAGCGCTCCAACCAACTGCGCTGCCAAAGCCACCAGAAAGTTATCTTGCTTCCTTGGTGTACCCTACATAAATGAGCTGGAAAATACGGCGGCCAGACAAGCCAATGGCTCTCCTGACCTCACAGGCACTATAGAATATTTTTATCCTACAACTGCACTTGAAGTAGTTCTCTAAGTACTAAAAACTGATTGTAAAATACCCCTTTACTGTTCATCGAGCGGCAAAGTAGTCTAGCATATGCTTGCCAGCTGTTTTCTTTACGTTTCTGTTTCGATTTTGATGTCTTCTCATTGGTGGACCACCAAATCTGTGAGATTCTCATAACCTTAGCAATAGCACACGCTAACCAAATTCATGATGTTGCAAACTTTTATTGAGTTGGAACTGCAGTTGTAGGAAAAATGTTGGATGTAATTCATGCTTCTTTATCACTCTTGAAAAATTACTGCGCTTTGCTACGTGTCATGCAGTAGATGTTTTGACTTGAGCAATAAAATTGCACTTTACACTCTTAATGCATAAATATATATTTTTAATCCGACTTGTTGACATCAATTAATAAACAAGTAAATGATATATGTTCATTATTTATCAGTTTAGATGCAACAGCAGTTAACTCATACACACTTACATCACAAATTTCAAAATCAGATTCCCATATTTTGAAAAATGTTTTCAGAATTGGTGGCTGGATCAACTTGTCAACCTGATTGATATCACCTGCCACGTGATGCATCATTGTAAATATACAGTTGTTGACAAATTCGCCGTTTTCCTCGAAATGTTCAAGCAGTAGGCCGTACTGCTTCATTATATCTCCATTGGCGAATCTAGGAACCAGGAATAAAACTAAGCATAACACAATAAGCAGACAAACAAGCTTCTTAGAGAAATTTTTGTAACGATTTTGTAACTATTTTATTCATAGGCCTAGTGCAACACCATTCACATCATCAAGAAGAAACAGACTGAACAATTTTTGAGATATCACAATATACTCAAGTCAAGCAAATTTCGTTAGCGATTTCATGTAATATCAATAATAATAATAATAATACGGCGGCTATTATAATAGAAATATACGGCATTATAATAGCCGGAAAGTGATAGCCGAATGCCGTAGCAGGTATCTGTTCAATCAGCGATAAGCTACGAAACTCCTGGGCGTTCTTTGTTGGGGTGACCGATTGAATTGGCCAGCAAAAAAGACTGTTCTCTGCTGTAAAATCATTTCCCGGTGGATCAGAACCCACCTAAAACACTTTGAGTCCACCAATCACCATCATCCAATTCATTTCCCACGCACAAGTCTGATATCTATGTGGGCTTCATCCTCCAAAAAAAAGAAGTAATATACGGCAGTAATAATAATAGTGAATAATACGGCATTATATAGTAGACCAGAACAGGTTGTGAGCTGTGTAAAAGGAAGATTACTGTGGGACTGCAGCATTAAAACAGACCGAGCAGTGGAGGCGAACAGGCTCGATATTATCCTGTTTGATAAGAGGAAAAGAGAAGCTTTCATCATTGACGTGGCAGTGCCTCTGGATGAAAATCTTGTGGTACAGTATGTTGCTGAAAATAAAAAGGAAATACCAGCTTCTATCTGTTGAATTAAAGGATAAGTATTTGCTAAAAGTTGAAGTTTTTCTGGTTGTTGTATCTGCAAATGGACTGGTATCAAAAGAATGGCTGTATGCAAAAGAGAGGCTAGATCTGGAAAACTGGCACCTAGAATTATGCATAACGCTGCAGTGATTATATGGCAAATCAGCAAATATTGTACGGAACTTTCTCTCATTATTATATTTTAGGGTGAAAGGGACTCTTATAGAACTGTCTCTACTTTGTGATGCAGCTTTGTAGCCTTGGGACAATCTCCCCGGCTGCAGAGTGCAAATTTGAAAAAAGTTTAATAATAATAACATAAAAAATAATGATAATAATACTAATAATAATAATATTATATCTATATTATATATTATATATTATATATTATATATTATATATTATATATTATATATTATATATTATATATTATATATTATATATTATATATTATATATTATATATTATATATTATATATTATATATTATATATTATATATTATATATTATATATTATATATTATATATTATATATTATATATTATATATTATATATTATATATTATATATTATATATTATATATTATATATTATATATTATATATTATATATTAGAAGATTCTTGCTACGCCACTGTTCCACATGCAATTTATGAAACTGGCCTGCCTTGATGAGCTAATTAGATCGAGCCATTACTCAAGAGGGTGCAATGCATAATCCAATAGTTTAGGCAGGGGATCAGAATAACCGCCCCTACTGCTACCTCTACAACTACTACAATTCTCATGATGATAATAATAATGATAATAATAATAATAATAATAATAATAATAATAATAATAATAATAATAATAATAATAATAATAATAATAATAATAATAATAATAATAATAATAATAGTAATAATAATAATAATAATAATAATAAGGCTTCACGGCAGGCGGACGCGGTGTCATTACCGTTCGGCATAATATTGATATGTTGAAGAGCATTATTTATTACGCCACTATTGGAATGTGGACTGTTCAAGATTTTATCGAACGGCTGAAATATCGATGTGTGTGAAACAGCCTTTCACCTAGATGTTTGAGTCATGTTACTTTTATTTTATTTTTTTTTTTTTTTAGATTACGTCTTAGAAACTCCAGCTAAGGAGTGTGAGACAAGTCAGAAAAACAATTATACAATCTTATACACAAGTCACCATAATTACTATATGAATCAGTTGAGGTGAGAATTTTGATCTTAAAGGGACTCTTGTATGCTATAAATACAAGATTATAATACAAGAAACCGAGGAGATTATCACTTGGTGAGTCACAATAGTACCTTATTCGAACAAAAACCTAGTTATATTGATAGGAAACTCTACAACCAGCTTCTGCAGTTTTTAAAGAGTCTTGAAAATATAGAAATACTCGAAAAACGATTGAAAATATATTTAGTTGATAAAGCTTTTTATAGTAGTAGTAGTAGTAGTAAGTAGTAAAACTGTCTTTATTTGTAAATAAAACACTATACAAAAAAATGCAATTCATACCAAAACATAATAAAAAATAAAATAAGAATCAAATCAAAATACCACAATTACACATCATTCAACAATGAGAAAAAAAACCAAGACATTATTATGGCATAACCTGGAAGGCTGTTTGCCAGGAGTAGGTCTTAATATCACTCTTATAAGTCAGTCATTCATTCGAACTAGTTGAAAAATGAGTCATCAGCAATGCTCGTGCTCATCCACTACCTTCGCTTGTTCAGCAGCTAAGCGCTCTCTCGCTGAATGAGCACTCATACACACACACACACACACACACACACACACACACAACAATAAACAGCCTTGCATGTTTGGCGCCTCAATATGAATAATTCTCCGAATCTGAATCATCAGTTTGATATTCCAGAGCACAGAGCTCAGTCAATGAGGTTTCTCAGCCAGCTTTAGTTGTAGTTTGTTCAGCTCACATTTCAAAAAGCTCGTGGAGCTGAGAGAGGTGAGAAAGTGAGCAAGCTGTTGTTGTAGCTAGTTCACTTCACAGTTCAAAATGCTCATTGAGTGGGGAGGTGAGTGTCTTGTCTAGCTGTACTGCCTTGCTAATTCAAGGAGCGCTCACTAGATGGTGTGTTGACTGTATTCCATAAAACACAAACGCAGTTCAAAAATGAACTACCTAGTTTCTGAATTTGAACTACTAGTTCGTAGTTCATTTTAAAAAGTCAGTTACTTTGAACGACTCGCTCAATCTGGTCACATCTCTAATGGTAACTAGTGTATAGGAGTATAATTGTTGATCTGACTTGTCTTATATACGGTACTCCTCAACTGGAGTCTCCAAGACGTAATCTACAAGAAAAAAACTTTTACAAATTAAATATTTTTTTGATTGCTTTTTAGATATTTTCAATACTCTTCAAAAACTGCGGTACCTTGTTGTAGATTTTCCTACCAATATAACTACGTTTTTGTTTGGATAAACTACTATTGTGACTCACCAAGTGATAATCTCTCCGGCTTCTTGTATTATAATCGTGTACGTCAAGAATAAGGTTTTCTCACTCTTTTTATACAGCCTATGAAGTAGCTTCATACACATATAAGCAGGGTCCAGATTGGAGATCGAGTTTCTTGAAAAAACGGCCAACATGAATTTAATCTATTTACTATCTCCGTACAGCTCTCATTTGGATATGGGGAAGATGGTGGAGCTACCATTTCAGGTCGGTTCCGAACCACCAGGTAAGTGATAATAAAGTTTATTGCATCGAATCATTGAAGCAAGGTCGCCCATCCAGGCGCAGTCTTGAGCGCTCGTGACTGAACATCACGATCGCAAAAACACTACGCTTACCGCGTAACCATTCACCTCCTATTTCATGTATTTCTTTACTTACTTGTGAAAGTTATAACATAATTCCATTCAAGTTAGTTACTATTATTGTACTATAACTATCATTATAACAAGGCTATAACGCTCGTTATTTAAGAATAGTATTTCAATTTAGCACACAACATCGACAAGCAACACATGGCTTTGAAATTTCCACTTTGGCAGTGCCTGAGCACAACCTAATAATAATTATCATATATTATTATTAACTGTTTTAATCTTTCAACAAAAGGCTTGTGGAACGAACATACGATGCGCTGAGACAAAGAAAATTACCACTGAAATGACGTGTTGACAAGAAAATATCAACAATTTTGAAATATTGATGTGACCACCCAAGCACTCCAGGCAGTTATTTAAAAAACGTAGTTCCTCTCTGCAACTTTCTCTTGAGTCTTGTCTCTTTCAACTTGAGTCTCTGTACTTTCATTTTTTTAATTATAGCATTCTTCTCTTACACAAAACCAAGTATTCACATAGTGATAATTCAGGAAGCTGTAGTAATGATTTTAAAGTATTTTTTCATTTCATCAAAAAGCTATTCCCACTTTTTAGTGATTACTCATATAAATCATCATCAAAATAATAGCCTGTAAAACATCCTTTTCTATGACAACACGAGAGCTGCACCCCTTTTTTCCAAACAATCAATCAATTATAAGTATCTTTATTATGAAAGCAAGAGAAACAATAGTCGACACTATTTGTTTTTGTAAACATCATTGAATCTTGTTTTCTTCTATCTCCCTATGTTTTCCTTTTTTCTTCTCTCTCACTCCTGTTTTGCAAGTGCGTTTCAAGCACATTTGCGCACAGTTTTGTGTTCCAGATTGTATTAACGGCTTCTAGAATCTCCTGGAATAATTTCAAACACTATTTAGAAGGAGTAGTCTATGTAAGAAGGAGTCGGTTGTCATTTGCTATTTTGAACATTAATATCCAGTGCCAGTTGAGTGACAGTTTATATAGAAATTTTATTTCCAAATATGTTTAGTTTATGTTGTAAACTCTCTGAAAATACTTAGTCCTATCATTTGGATCATAACAGACTGTGCTTTGTAAGTGTTCTATTTATTCATCGAGTATTTAACTGTTTCTAGAAATTTCTTTTTACTTAGATGAACAGTTTATTGGATAGTTGTTAATAAATTATCGATCGGCTTATTCATAGTTAGTAATTAACTTTTTTGCAGTGATACCAAAAATGCATTATTAGCTGACGAACGTTATCATTTTTTTTCTTGTGATTATTGCCTGTTGTAAGTGATTCGTGTGAATAAAGTGCGACTGTTAATTTCAAGTATTGCCAGCATTATTTTAGAGATATAATCCAAAACAATAAACATTTTTATTATGAACAGGGATTAGCTTCTATTTAGTTTTGTAACAATTGTTTAAAATTACTATGCTTAGTATAATCATTGAGGCATGCTTATAGATTGGAACATGAGATAGAAATTACAAAATGATCAAAGCCTTGAATGTAGAAATCAGCAACATACTTCGAAGATATTGAATAAAGTTTGTTTGATGAGAATTTAAAATCAATCATTATGAACTCACTGTTTGATATGGTCAGGAATTGAAGTTTGATTAAAACTCTTTGCTGGACGATCACAATTTTCCAAGAAAATGAGAAGATTATGATTGGTAACAATAACATCTTGCAAATATTGTTTGCTTTGCAATGTAGGGTCAAAATATCTCAGCAGTAGGAGAAATAAGTACTTAAGTTCTTCAGTTGAAGATATTTGTTCTGAAAAAAAAAAATACATAATTAATAATCAGGGTTAATATTTAAATCAAGAATTATCATTCTTGGAGAAAAGCTTGCATTCAACTGTCATTTTAAAGTTGAGGTTTTTCTAATCAGTTTGATAATCTGGATGATTCACTTACCCTGCAGATGCTTGATCTTTTTTTCATCTTTTTCCCCAAGATGCGAGAACTTCTTGTAAACTTCAACTGTTTGAAGAACTTCTCTCAATGCTGTTACTACCTGAAATATGATTATTAATTTGGATGTTATAATTAGACACAATAGAAAACTTAAGCATTTCATTATAAGTTTCCAAAATTGCACATAAAATATTTTTATTAAGAATTGCAATTTTTGATTTTATTATAACATAATATACAACGATTCATGGACTACTGTACCATTATTTATTTTCAAATTCATCATTTACGTAGTTATAGTATACCATTTTCAGAGCCTTATTATACAGAGCCACTGCAGTAGCCTTCGTGCGCCAGTAGACTGTGACCGAAGCTTTCCACAGCAGTCACCCATGCAAGCCACAGCTGTGGTGCATCCACATTGTTAACATTTCACTTGTTTTCAAATCTCATTAACATTTAGCAATGCAATAGAAATAAATTGAAGGTGATCATCAATCTATGATCTGAAACTAATAACTATTTTTAAACCCATACCAATAAACAATACAAATGAACATACCATATCAATGTCAAATACACTTGGTCAAATATAATTGACCAAACATAACCTTCAAATCATGTTGACCTTGTACAGAGCTGTAATGGCCGACTGTAGGCAGTGTAAGACATAATATATAAAATATATATATATTGCATGTGTCACTTTAAGTGACTTGTCTATGCATCTGTGACAGTTGCGCATGATGGCGACTGCAGAGGCACTGTATAATATGGACCTAAGGCCTTCACTTGCCCTTAATTTTATATACACTGCAGTATATTGTTTAATTCATATCAACAAGCTTGAAAAATAGGTGGACATCAGGCAAATATGAGCTTTTTACGTTTTTCTTATATAGAGCTATGATTGAAGAATCACTTCATCTAATTTAATAAATATGCAATCTAATATCTTTATTTGAGCATTCTGAAATAATTCTTACCAAATGCATTCGTTGAATGAGGGGTGATAAATTGGTTTGATGCTGTTGTTTTAAGATCTCCAATTGCTCACATAGATTCACACCCTCATATGTGAGATATGACACTGTGTCATATGAGAGCACCGGACTGGAAAAACATACAAAGCAATTTGCATTCATATTGAATGGAAGCATCATACGTTGAATCTATATGGAATCCAATTGAAATTAAATAATTATTTATTAAATCCAAATAGTCAATTGAGGACCTTAAAATTTGATATAAAGTGCCTACACTTCATTCATATTTCAAAAAAACTGATAATGCATTGAAAATACTAACCTCACATTCTCCAGATCAAGTTTAGTTTGGGAAGCACGCTTCAGAAAGTTAGTAATAAGCCACAAAGAATGAGAAGTATTGATGTGCACATGCAAACTGGTCAACAGCTGCAATCGAAGTTGATGAACAAGGCAACTGTATCCTTTGAGAGGCAACTCAATTGTGAACTCTTTCAATAGTTGTGTTATATTCTCATTATTTGGTGTGTGGTGCAGCAGCAGTGCTTTCATGTTCATACTGTAAGATTAATAGAATAGAAATTGATAAAAATAATGATCAGCATCAAACATTCATTAAAAATTGAGTCTATATTAACATTATACTAATCTAGTACTGGAACCTGTTATACGTTAAATTAATAATTATTTTGAGGTAATGTATGAGGATTTGTCTGATGAATTGTCAAGAAAAATATATCTCCTTATTACTATGAAATATTATAGGTATGGAACAATAAGCTATTCTCTGAACTGACAACAACCCAAAACCTTTGGTATATTCATTGACAGATATTAATCATAACTCTAGTAAACTACCAGGGGTAATTCACCTAATATTAGACAACTGAAAAACCATGTTCCAGACAATTATCTGAGGTCAGCTTATTTTGCCCTTTTCCAGAGTATTCCTTCATATGGTATACTAATGGTATATCCACTATATACATGAAGAGTTTATTATTGCAAAAACAGGTTGTCAGGGTATTGACAGGTTTTCATAGATAAGCACATGTTAAGCCTTTCTTTGTTGAACTTAAAATAATGGCAATAGAGAGTTTTTACATATACACAGTATTATTGCATGTTAAAAGAAACTCATACAATTTGAAATGAAAATTTGATACTCACAGCTATAACACAAGGAATTGTAAGAGGATTCATATTCTCTATCAAAGACTACCCAAAACAGCTGAGAGTTATAGCACACTTGGTATGAAGATGTACAATAAATTACTGATAGATTTGATATTGCAAACAGGGAAGAGATTTTAAGGTTATTAATTTGGCTTGTACTTGATCCTTATTTTTTAGTGTTAATGAGTTTTTTGAAAGAGAAATAACTGTTGTTGCTTATAAATGTTATCAATAATAATTTTATGAGATAATATGACACAGCTATGGATCACGTCAGCAAATAACCGACTTACTTGATGTGAAAGGTGAAGTAGGAATAGTTGAATAATGAATAGTTGAATAATTTGAAATATTTTTCATCAATTAAAGCTTTTATGATTGTGAACTTAGTACTCACTCATTTGGAGACTCATCCTCATTGCTGGACGTGGAAATCGAACCTTCATTTTCCAACTGCGTTTCATATCCACAATCTGAAAACTCAGAATTGCAGCCTTTTTTTGTTGGTGCTCTTGTATTACCATCAACTGAGCTTGAACCATCATCGTTGCTGTTCCAAGATCTTGTACCAATATGTGTCTGAAGACAAAAAATACTCAATCATGATATAATAAAACAAGTTATTCTTAAACTATTTCATCAATTCTCATTTCTTTAAAATCAATTTTTCATCACCGACATCTTGATACATATTTGAATAATGTCATCTGTATTACAGAAAGTTGATTTATCAAATTTAAATTTTAATTACTTCTGATTGAATTAGTTTTGACCCATTTATTTTTTACCCTTTAACACAAAACCCATATAAAACAATTTAAAATGACTTAGTATGTAGCAAAATAAAAATCTTCAATTTACTGAAATAATTTTCATTTAAGTAGAAGCTTTCCCTAATGAATCACATTGTTGGGTTACATCACAGATTTAATATTCTGATAATATGGTTGAATCTACAGACGATTACGTAATCTGATCATGAGGTTTGCTTATCAAAAGGTAGTATTAGTAAATTTTAAGTATGGAAGAATTCCAGTGAAGCAAATGGATTTCCCCATAACTGACATTTAAGATTGTACTCTTTGACCGTACTACAACTACCACTTATTTCATTAGAGAATTTTTCTACAAATGTTTCTACTCATGACAGACACTATGGAAGGGGAAGAAAAGTAATATCTGAGATGTTTTCCATGACGAAATTCTTTATGAGCAATCTAATATCAAAACTGACACTGTATTTCTATTAAAATATTATTTTCACTCGCTTATACTGGAGATGGAGGAGGAATGCATTTAACTTCTGAAGGCTGACGAAGCTTCTTTTCAGAAGTAGAATGCTTCCCTCCAGTATCTCTAGTAGAAGTGAGTGAGAATAATAATCCAAATAGAAAATAATGCAGTAAATGTGTCAGATATGATATAAGGCTCAAAAAAAATATCTTCAATGTGCAAGTAGCAGTTGTAATTCATGATGAAAATGAGCTATTATTAAAATATATACAAAAATTACTAAAATAAATACTGTTGTTGCCACTACACAACACAAAATTTCATGAAACATTTCACAAGGATTTTTCCAATAAAAACCATTGGATGAATGACCAAGAATAGTTAGTTTGTTTTATCTATTTTTTTTCTTCAAATGTTATTTTTCAAGGTTTACTGTTGATTTTAAGTCTCTGACTATTTCTCAAATGAGTTAATCATTTTTGTTTTCAGAACGATTTTTATGAAGTACTTTTCTGATAATCTTTATTTATTGTTTCTTTATCTTTTTGTCTTTTATTTTTCCTAGAATGATTTAATTTATGGAGAAGGAACCCACACAGGATTACCTTTGGGGTCCCCTATTTAGACAATAGACATGTCTTGTGCATTTTTTCTATGAACTTGGTATTAACATTTAACTTTATATTTTACATGTACAATTTATTCGACAAACAAACATACACTGTTTGTTTGTCGAATAAATTATTCAAGTATTCAAAAGAACACTTTTTACACTTGAAATTAATTTCATGCTAAAGCTTATAGCTATTAGGAAGTAAACTATAGAAGACAACATAAAAAATATTATCCAACAATTATTGTTGTTGATGTTGATGAGAAGGCTCTGAAGATGTTTTGAAACATAGACAAAACTTTGGCACAGCATTGTTCTGATCAATCCTAAAATGGCATCTTTAATATTTGAGGAATGATGGGCTAAGAGCACATTTTGATTTGTTCAGCCAATTATAAGTCTCAATAATTGCTGATTCATTGTGTTCTCGCAATTTGCATATACCTGACCATCAAAACCAATGATTTCTTGAGAATACCTGTTCATTGTAGCTTTCACTGCATCCAGCACTACTGCTGCTGGGTCTGTTGCCTCCAATGCAACTAGTGCTAGCACTAGATCCCAAGCTGATTATATTTCTACTAGCGATGCTTGACATTTCACTATCCTGTTCTGATGACAGGGACAAATGATTACAATCTTGCTCACTGCTTCCTCTGTTGCTAGAGGAATCTGAAGTTGGGTCAGATGTCATCATAGATGATGGAGAGTCTTCTAATTCTTGGTCCTGTAATCATAAATAGTCACCAATAAATCTAAATTCAATCTCGAACACAAAAGTGGAGACTGCAAGGCAAATGGAGAAGAAACAATTCAAATATTCTGAACAAACGAATGTAAAGAATCAAGAGCCAAAAGCAAGCTACTCCAGGAGCCTGTTGCATGAGAATTGCATGCTATCCATAAGCCCCATTTCCACTCAAACAAATTTTGTTAAAAACATTTTGTAAACTTATTGCAAACATGTTGCAAAAAATTCTGCTGCAATTGCAAATGCTCAACATTTTTGTAACAAGTTTGCAACATGTTTTGCAGCAAAATTTGTTGCAAACCGATTGCTGTTGCAACTTTGCCTAAAATTTTGCATGCATGCACAAGGGCAGCACAATGTTGACATGTTCTAGAAGCGGACTGCAGCTCTGAGCTTTCTTATCTTTCTTTATCCAGAACAAAAATGAAAAAAAAACATGAAATTTGAGATATTTGAATTATTTCTAATGTTATTATGACCTACCAATATCGCTGATTCCAGACAAGCTCGATATTTTCTTGTGAACATTAGAGTTATTTTCATGGAAATTATGAGATCAGCACATTTTAAAATATCGTAGAATTATACATTAAGTAGGATACATTCAATGAGTTGGAAAATAATGATACATTTGAAATGTCTTCGATGGTATATCACTGCGAACCTTTCTTAGCTAGTCTTATTATGTATACTGTTGAAGTGTTGAACGGTATTCACATTGTTGAGTATTGTTTAGTTGGTTTGAAATAACTGACAATTTAATAAGCTGACAAATATACAGAAACAGTGGAAATTCTAAATTGATAAGTTATGTTAGATTATTTCATTCGCGTAGTATAGATAAATACTTTCAGTAATTAAATGGGCTGCATTCATTTGTTTGCATGAATATTGTATAAATCCACAGCATCCAAACATTTCTTGAGGAAAGTGAGGTTTAATAATTGAACCTGGCTAGCTTCCTCTACCCTCTTTCCACTACCACCAAGACATGCTCTGCTCATGACTCTTTTCATGGGATTTCTCCAGGAAGAAAATATCCGGGAACTTAAGACCCTTGAAAAGGACAACTCAATTTTAGATTCATGAACTTTTAATAACTACTTAAATATTAATCAGATAACAAATTTCACATTAAAATAACCAAGTGAAGCATGAAATAAAAGACGATAAGAAACTAATGTAGGGACATTAGTCCCTGGTTTATAGATAAAAAAACATGAAACGGGATAAGTAATGTTAAAACAGTATTCATCGTACTTACTCGAACGGGCGACTGACTGGGTTGGGGATAGACACGGAAAAGCTACCAACCGTAACGGACAACAGCTCACCGGTGCCATACAGCGGAAAAGTTGACTACTAATCTATTTTTTCTCTTGTTTTGTAGATAACGTCTTGGAGACTCCAGTTAATAAGGAGTATAAGACAAGTCAAATCAACAACTATACAATCTTATGCACTATTACCATATTAATTAGTTCTGGAGAGGCTTAAATTTGATTTGAAAGGAACGCTTGTACGCTATAAAAAGCTTTATCAACTGAATATTTTTTTAGTTGTTTTTTATTGTTTCTATATTTGCAAGATTTTAAAAACTGCGGTAGCTTGTTGTAGATTTTCCTACAAATATAGCTAGGTTTTTGTTTGAATAAGCTACTATTGTGACTCATCAAGTGATAATCTCCTCGGCTTACAAAATTATAGTCGTGTACGTCAAGATTAATATCACTATGTTTTTCATATAAAATAGCTTCATACATATCTAAGCAGGGTACAGTTAAGAGACTCAGGCCCGTATTCATGAATGTGACTTATCAAAGATCGACTTAAGTCAGATCGGTTAAGTCAGACTTAGCAGCAATAAGTCTTCTTACACTAACAGGTTCAAGCCAGCGAGCAGTTGTAATTCTAAAATCCAACCCAGCTCCCACAACAAAGATCTGACTCCTGATAAATAATTTAACATTAATAATTTACATTAAACAACTCTAATTTACACTAATATGAGAATTCACACTACGTAAATGTTGCAGGGACAACTGGGTCGGCTTATAACCTCACTTTTCAGCCACTAAACTCACCTAGTATAAGTAAAGCTTAGACTAAAGTTCGTATTCATGAAACTTACTCTAAGATGATCTTAACTTAAAAGCCAAGACGTGCTTATGATTGGAGTCTCAAATCCGTTCTTAGCCAAGCTAGGTACAGAGCTGACTTGAAGCCGTTCTTAGATTGGTGTGTTGCATCATTTTTTAGTAAGGCATCGGCTCATAATAATAAAATAAAATCATCATATTCAATTTTTGCACCATTGCAATGTAATTCACTGTATATTTAACTTATTAAAATTATTTCTACTTATTTTATATAAATATAGTTCTAACCTATTAATTTTTTTGACACTAGGATAGAATTCTCTTTCTACGAAATAGAATGGATGAAGTTCTTAGGTGTGCTGGCAGATAGCGTTCACTACACTGCCTCAAATGCTCATTTTCAAATTCGGGAAACAGAAAATAATGATTTGAAAGATGTTGACATGGTAATTATCATGTATTACTAACTGTAAATTTACATGCAGTGCAGTATCTTTACCTTTTCATGCATGTTATTTTATGTTTATTAGTGCCTGATGATACGACACAATTTTAGGTTAGCTTGTGACCACGTTCAATGTAATAGAGCCTTTCCAACTCGGTCTTAGATAGGCCGTGCTTAGATCAACGTAAGTCACGTTCATAAATTCGTCTTGAACACCGGTCTACAAGAATCTAATCTATTTACTGTTAGGTTTTTTCTGATGGATTACCCCACACTAAGATAGCATACCTAATATGTGACTGTAAGAGCTCATGTTAATCTGTAAAAATTAGCTTTCTGTCATTAAATCTAGCAAGCAGTCGCAGGACAAATAACCCAGATGAAATTTTACAACATATTTTCTTAATGTATTGAGAAAATACATGTTTTTGAATTGAAGGTATTGGAATTTTTTACTATTTATTGTTAATTTCAACTAATTTGAGAATTGGACACTGGACTTCGCACACCCATATGAGTGACCACATATTTCTAAATTATCTGGAAATGAACTGCTGGAAATGAGTAAAGTATCGTCAGCAAAAAAGAGGGCTCTACCACTAATTAATTCTTTGGGTAAACGATTCACATAATATAACAAAAAAAGCAATGGACCTGGTATTGAGCCCTGAGGCACTCCAGCTTTGACCTTCAATTTCTTCGATTTATTTTTTCTTTACTATACTATTCGTGTAATATCGTAATATTCGTTGTATTCACAACGCATAAACAACTCTTATAATAATACAAAACATTTCCCTACTCTATTTAATTTTCTACGAAACATATATTCCTGAAACACTTCATTTGAAGCAATGATGTAGGATGTAGTGCCATTTATCATGCATCCATTATTAGGCCTTATTTATTTCTCTTTAACTTTCTGGCATCTCCCAACTTTGAATCACTCCTTCGAAGGAGAAGCTGGTTTTGGAGTGTGTCTTCTGTTACAAAATACCAGGTTGAAATTTGTGATCAACTACTCTGTGAAACTTGGTGTGGATTCTATCTACACTAAAAACTGAGCTTACCCGGTGGTTCGGAACCTATCTAAAACTGTAGGTCCAACTCATCAATCACCATCATTCAACTCATTACTCACGCACAGGTCTCAGACCTATGTGAGCTTCATCCTCAAAAAAAGTCACACTAAAAAGTAAGTGAAAATTATTATCAGTTTTCTTAATATTTCCAAAAAGTAGGCTGCACGTTTTATAACATGTAATAATAACATCCTTATGCAAAAAAATGCCAAACAAACAGTTAGCGATGAAATTTAATGAAAACATTTTATAGAAAGGATTGAATAGAAAACAAAATGGGTGTACCAGGATAATGAATGTGGAAATATTTCGAGACTGTTAATGTTAGTCAAGCGTCATCATGTAGAAAAGTGGAATCCTGACAATTTGGGAGTTATTCACAATCATGATGTGTTGTCATACGCTCAGGATAACCAAGGACTATTTGATCAAGCAATCAATGCACATACTGGTACTATAATGTGTCAATCAGCTTATTTGAAATAAATTGAATAGCCGTTCAAACTTATAACTTATACACACTTACATAGCCGTTCCAGATTCACTATTGGTTTAATGCTCTCCAAAAATATACTACATTCACAAATTCTCCGTAGAATTCGTTCTATTTACGATACGTAATTCATAATATGTTATATTTTAAACTATCAAGCACCCAATCTACGCTACGAGATTGCCAGGATTGATGAACTCAAACATCCAGTTTTTAAACATCCAGCATTATTTATAATAACTGATGTCTTAATTTTACATACAGAGAAAATAGAAAGGTGTAGAAAGATTACTGTCGCTAAAATACTCCAATAACTGTAATTCGAATAGAAAGCGTGTCTGAGAGAATAATATAAATGTGTACACAACTCTTCTCTCAAGAAAAATTATTTGAATAAGTATGCAAAAATGAGAACTTATTGTAAGAAAGCATATTTTAAACAATAATATTTTATAAATCATCAATAAAAGATATCTATAGAGTTTATGTATTCTTTCTTGGGTACTTACAAGCAACAGAGCACTTGGTGCAGAGTTAGAAAGCTGACTGTGGAATAGATCCTGGAGATGAACAAGGAAGACTGGCCGCGTTTGCCTGCTGCGGTTGTAATGTACTAACAGACACTCAACATGTGCCTTTTATTTATATTTTATTTGATTTTATTTATAACAAATGAGAAAATGGATGTACAAATATTACGAATGATCCGACAAAAGAGAATGATGAGTGAACAATACGGAACGGTTTGATTGTTCTAATGTAATTAACTCCATCTCTAGTATGTATTGTATTATTAATGACTGATACCTCAATAAAAGAAGAGAGTACATGAGTATTCATCCTCTACTGTACCATGCTTCACTTTTCCCTTATTTTATAAAAATATCTACTGCGGTAATTCGGCCTATTTATAGCAACGAAATCTCAACACACAAAGCATTGAGTATTTTCAATAATCGGTGGACATTTCCCATTTGTTAGATGACAATACAAAGTCTAAAATTAATCTATCGTATATTCAGGTGGTATGTAATCCAATCCAATCAATTCATAGAATCTTTGTATCATTGTTCGATTCATAACCCACGCACAATACTCAGACTAATGTGGGCCTCATCAGCAAGAAAAAACATAGCTTCTGTCACAGACATACATATTACTTTTGTTCACACAAGACAAAAATAATTAATTAATTTTAGACTTCATCATGTGAGAGTACAATGGGTTGGTTATTAATAGCCATCAGTGAAAGTGTTGAAAATGCGATCTGTTTTATTATTTTTATTTCACAGGTTGAAATCTGTCGGAACGAATCTTAATCGCCATTTTGGTTAGCGTTTGATAGCAACCATTTTATTTCTTACCAGGATGAAAAAATAACTGCTATAAAGGAAGATACACACAATTCATGTTACACTCATCTATCAAGAAATATGCTTGGAGTTCTTTATCTAGGTTATCTAGATCATTCAGATTATTGAGGAACTATCATGGCCATAACGAAATCGTGCCGTTTTCCGGCCGTCCGTCTTTGATACAAAACTCAGTTTTCATACAAAACTCCTTGAACTGTATCAAAATATTTTTACAGAATCAGATTTCATACGAAACTCCATGAACTGTATCAACGTTTTGATACAAAACTCAGATTTCATACAAGAACTCCTTAAACACTTTATGGAATTTGTGATACAAAAATCAGATTTGATACAAAACATACCTTTAACTGTATCAATATTTTGTTGCGAAACTCAATGAACTGTATCATAATTTCTAATACAAAACTGGCTTTGAACTCACTTCACCCTACAATAAATTATCAAGAGTAAATGCTGTAGAATGGTGGACACCACCATTTAACAGTTAGATTCTGCGCTGGTGACTATCATCTAGTATTCAATGCTCCTCTGTACAAGCATCCTTATTCTAGAGCGTGAGGTGTACCGTTTACAGAGTTGCTACCCACACAGCACACAATGTCCCAAGGATATCCTATTTTAGTCCCACACATCCCATCTTCAACCCGGGACATTATGGATATCCCATGGACATCCTCAATATCCCAGGACAACATGAATATCCCACAGATATCCCACAGATATCCACGTTGTCCCAGGAGATCGTGGATATTCCTAGGACATTCCTACTTAATCCTGCTGGATATCAAATATATCTATACTTTCACATACTTTCAAATATATAGGACATCAGCATAGGCATTAACGATTTTCTATTATAATTATATTTCTATTGTATAATACTGTTTTATTAAATAATAATATCGTGTGACCTGGCTGGCTATTAAATAGAACAACATCTTTGTTTTCATCGGCTCCCGCTAATAGCGCTAAGATCAGGTAGTGGAGGAGAATAATCGATAGTCAGCCCCATTAATATTTATCGATAGTCAACACCTTTACTATCGATAGTTATCCTATATACAACAAAATGCAAATACTGTATTCCAATAATTTTCTATTAGTAAACCAATATTCACAGCTTGATAAATCGTGTTATAAACCAAAAAAGCTTTATCAAATTGTAAGAACTGGCAGAAAATATAATCCAAACTGCAGACTCTCTTCCACACACAGGCTTAGCACTTTTTGGCCTTTGTGCGAGTCGCATGTAGCCTAATAATATATTAATAATTGCATTATAAAGTTATGATTTATTTTATTTTATGGTAGGCCTATATGCTGAATTTTTTATTAGGTATTCAGCTTCTTTTTCATGCAAATAAAAACGACGAATTGAAGAAGTTACATAATCATAACATAAGCAAAATAGGTACTGAATGTTATAAAAAACACTATCAAAAACTATTGATTGCGCACTGCAAACTATCGATTTTTACCGATAGCCGTAACTATCGATAGTACTATCGATTATTCTCCACCACTAGATCACAGAATATGAGTGGCATTCGTCCAACAAACGGGAAACGCCATTTTCTAGTTTGTTGGCTTTGTTCGGTTATTTGCTGTTGAGTTGCTTGGGTTGTGCTGAACGAACTGAATTTTGTTATTCTTATTGTCTTGTCTTCCTGCTCGTATTACGTTGAAAGGTAAGAAAATATAATAATTGTGTTGTTTCCATAGCACTAAATATTTTTTAGCTATGCTTTTACATTTATGCATTTGATATTTAGCCTATCCATTCTGGTAATAATCCGTAATCCGTTTTTATGAATTTCAAAACAGTGAAAACTTTTTGGTGCTCTGCAATAGTTTATTAATAAAATGGATTCAAAATACTTACATTTTGAGGTTAGCTTTGCTATCTTCGACAAGAAATTAGCAAGAATGGAACGAAGTGAAATGGAAAATGGAATGGAACTGCATAACCAAACCTTTCCTAACCTGGCTAGATGTGACTGAACCACCTTTAAAATACCTTTAAATATTTGCAGAGGTGGTTCAGTCACATCTAGCCAGGTTAGGAAAGGTTTGGTTATGCAGTTCCATTCCATTTTCCATTGATGATGTTCTGATGTAGATGGCACTCCATTGCTCTAACTATCTGTTCGTCTATGATGTTATGCTTAAGGTACTATAAAGGCTTTTCAGAGCCGTATTTATGTTCAAAAGGTGAGTTTTTAATATTGAATAATAAACTAATAATATTAGTGACAAATGTATCCAACCGATGAATAATATTAATAGTATGCTATTGTTATTGTAAATTGAATGATGGAAATGGCAAAATATTCAGGAATTATGAAATGAGGTTAGTAAACTTTAAATCAATTTTATTAATAAACTATTGTAGAGCACCAAAAAATTTTCACTGTTTTATCATCAGAGCAACATAACAGATCTATTAAAAAAAGAAATATTCTGAATTTTCTTTTTCTTTTTAGCCATTTCTTTCAATAATAATATGATTTATTCTCGGTATATACAAAATTATACATAAAAACAATACATAACTGAGAAAGGTCCCCACATAGGCATAGCCTGTGTGCACTGGGGCCAAAACCTTAAATATCTCTCATACTATAGAGAATACTAATTAAAAGAAATTCACTGGGTTTCACTGTTCTATAATTTAAATTTATAATAATGAAACGAGTACAAAAATATATAGGAAAGACTAATTATGTAGATGAAAGGGTGGCACTCTTAATGTATATTTAAAAAAAGTTCAATAATGAGGAAAATTAGGCCAATAATTCATCCAGACTCGCCCCCCCCCACACACACACACGCGCGCACACACAAGTTCCCACGCATGAAATTTTGTCTTGTGTTATAAATTTGTGGGGTGTCTGAAATTAGTATAGTGGTTTTTATTCCTAATAGAATGTTTACATAATTCATAAACATACAAACCTGGCAAGGTCATCAATTTATTCCCCCTAAATAATTGTTGGCATGGTTCGTCTACTGGTGCATGAAATATTATCCTATCTGCTCTTTTTTGTATTCAAAATATTCTATTAAAATTTTCTTTTGAAGTGCTTCCCCATATTATTAGCCCACAGATTAAACAAGATTGAACTTTTGCACAGTAAATTGTCTGTAAGACATTTTGATTGACTGTGTTGGATTATATGTTTAAAACAAAACATAATGAATTTAATTTCTCACTTGATATTTCTATATGAACTGAGAAGTCTAGTCTATAACCAATGGTAACACCCAAGAATTTACAATATACTGTCTCAGCTTGAACCTTGTTTAATTTAGACTCACACAATTTAAATTTATAATTACTTGAGTTTTGTTTTCATCTAGTTTCAATCCATTTTTCCCTAAACCAAATGTTCAAACTGTTAACTAAAGACATTGACATTCTCTAAGACATTAATTGAAAATGTTAGCTAGGTGGGGTGCTAAAATTTCTCCAACTTGTTTAACTAGAAACATTGGGATTTCATCCCATCCAAAAAATGTTATGTTATAATTAATTTTATGTTTTCAGACATTAATCTCCATTATAAACTTAAAAAACACTTTTAAATGGAAATTGACTCACGTTATGGCGTGACGGCCGTTTCGCTCTTTTGTCTAGAGCATCATCAGACGACCCACAGTACACATAGCATGAGTCAATTTCCATTTAAAAGTGTTTTTTAAGTTTATAATACATATTAGTGGAAACAAGATGGATCTTCAACATCATTAATCTCCATGTTGACATTTCTGTTTTACAGGGGTTTCTATAAACAATTAACCCATGAAATATTTTATCTGTTATAGGCATAGTTCGGCTGCACTATCCCTCAACAACAGATGCTGAAGGGATAATCGTTATAAAAAATTGGCTACGCCATGCCAAAGAGAGAAAAGACCGTTAAATGTAAGCACATATTTTTTTATTCAGATGCTTCTTCTATCAAAAGTGATGCTTATGCATAATTTATGTTTCTAAAAATAAACAAAACTCATGACAATCAACAAGTTTTTATTTATTTACATTTAGATTTACTACAAACGGGTGAGCTTTTGAAATTTCAAGTATCTGTCAAGTATTTAGCGCAATTTGAAGCCTGAGTGAGTAGTTGAAAATACTAATAAATAACGAGTAGTTTAATGAGCGCGATAATCGCGATGTTTGTTATAGCCATAGTTTTATATCAGCCACCCGGTATCAGGAACTAGATATCAGTGATAATCGCAACGTTCTTTAGGGGTCGTTTTATCGGCCAATTGGTAGTGGGCATTTGACATCGGATGATGATCAAAGGCTTATACAGTGGCCATTTTTAATGGTCTTTTCATATCTATATTGGCCGTTTGGTAACAGAAATTAGGTAAGAGCGAAAATAGTAGTCGTTTTATATTGGCAAATCAATATTGTCCATTAGATAATTGTGGGGGATATTAATCAGCTGTTTCATATTGGTCGTCCAGTTGTGGGAATTAAATATCGGGCATTAATGCATTAATTGGGAGCAGTTTTGAATGGCTGTTTATGCTAATCAATAAATCAATCAATTCATCTTATTCATTAAGTATACATCATATTCTTTTAGATCAGTAATCATAAAGGATTCAATTTTGTAATGCTGACAGTTTCTAATGGAAATAAAATGTTGGACGAAAATAGTAAGCGTTCTACAGTCGCAGTCTTATATCAACCAAACAGAAGCAAAGATTATAATGGGCGATAATTGCGGTAAAGATAATGGGCGATAATTGTGGGCATTATAATGGCCAGCATATAATGTGTTGTCAAGTGCATTGAGCGGGAATTTCTTCTTATATGGTGTGGGGAAAAAACAGGAAATATACAGGAATTTTGTTTAGGAAAAACACTGGACACCCTGATATCATGTTTTTTTACATTATTACATTTAGCATATTTTATGCTATTGAAATACAAATAAATAAATTCATTTATTGGAAATTCGCCTATTACTTAGGTTTGCTGTGATGGGGATATTTGTTGTTTGATTAACTTGAAAGCTCATTGCAGCTGCAATTTTGCTCTATAAGAATGTTGGCAATCGTACTTATATCAGCAGGTTTTAAAAGAGTTGTTAATTTGAAAAATTGTTTCAGGAAAAGAAACGCTGCTGAAGAAGACCTAGAAGTCAACCAATAAGTTAAAACTAGTATAAGAAATAAGTGAAAAATGTGAGACTTGAGAATAAAAAGAATAGTGATCCTAGGAATGTTTTATTTTTTGACCTGCTTAAAGCTATGATGCTAGTTTATAATTGAAAAAAATTAAAAGAAACACATTATTATCTCTTTCAAGCACATTTAACATTTCAAGTCATACTTAATTTTGTTTTCGATTTGGCTTGAAAAAGTTATTTAAAAGTAAAGTATTTAGCACTGTATATGTATTTAGATATGTATTAACACTGTCTTCATGAACATGCTAAAATACTTTACTTTAAATTTAAATTATTAAATTTACAGTTTGTTAGGCTATGAAATTCAAAGCTATTTTTTTGTTTGATTTTATGATCCTAATGCACTTACTTGACAAGCGAATGTCAATGATTGATGAGAGTGATGAATTTTGGTGAAATTGTGTTGATTACCTACTGATAATCTGTTTAGACTAATAAAATTATTTTTTTAAATTTATTTCAATATTAGATTCAAATATTTATCTCTTGCTATAATGCTCAATGTTGTTATTACTATTACATTACCTTGTCTGTTATAGTAGACAGGCAAAATTTTAAACATTACTGGCTCTTTATGATAAGTTTATTTTTACAATTTGAAAAAACTGTCTCATGAACTCCTTATCTAAACTGACAACACTCAGGTCAGGTTTCTGAGTCAGGGCTTCATTTTAATCCAACCTATCAGATCTTTGTAATTAAAAAAAAAACTAAATTTAAAACATCTGATTGGTTGAGTTATTGCTTTGTCCTAGACTAAAATAAAGCCGAATGACCCATAAACCTGCCCTAAAAGTATCAAACCTGCACAAATTGCTATCATCCCCTATGAGAGGCTTCAACATGTACAAATTGACACCATGTCAGCAATTTTTTATGTGTCGAGGCCTCTCAGGGGATGATAGGCACTATATATGATGGAGGTGCATAGTGTTATCTATAGATCCTCATGAGGTTTATTTGAAAATAATTCCAGAAAAAATAGAATTCACCAAATAGGAACATCCTGATGGGGCTTTAGAAAACAAGACCTCTAAAAATTATCTGAGGGAAGTTCAGAGGTAAAATTATTAAGGTCATTCAGGGAGGTCCTGTAGCTACAAAAATCATAATCCCTTTGCATTCTGAGGGATGTCCCCAGGATATCCATGTGGGACATCCATGGGAGGTCCTGTGGCTGCAGACTACATAATCCCTCAGTGGTCCAAGGGATGTCCCCAGGATATCCATGTGGGACATCCCTAGGATGTCGTGTGGAGGGGACATCAGGATCTCCTGAGGATATCCTACCGATATTGTGGGACATGATTTGCATGACCCTGGGATATCCAGATATCCCATTGCTGATATCCAAGGGATATCCTGTGGACGTCCTTGTGCTGTGTGGGTAGCGAATAATTTCCAATTTTGTATTTTAAACGACCCAAACCAATACTGACTCTGCCTCCACCTTAATACAGGATTCAAAAGTTGAAAAGGTTCAAAAGATTCTTGATCAAAAGTTTAAGAGTTATATAAACCAAAATTTCAACGTACATAATTATTACTTCCTTTGTAGTGGCGAACTGCAAAGTAGTGATGATATTTTGTAGTTGTGATATTAGATATCCATAATGGATAATGAGACTTGGAGTTGTCACGACCACATTTATTGAGAATCGTGAAATATTAGTTTCGGTTGTTACACCATTATTAATCTCAAACAAATTAAAACTAAAGTACAGAGTAGCGCTAGAAAGTGTAAAGTATACGCTGAACACAGAATGATGCTATTGACTGAAGGAGAAAGTGTCTCTGATAGGCTGATCTTTATTAAAAATTTGTGGCTCAAGGCCAAAACAGGACACGCCAACTGGTGGTAGAAGAAACAAACAAAAATAAGTGTGAGAATCAAGAACCAAAAACCGTGAACGCATGGAAAGCAACAAGTAAGAACAATGCACATTGGATAAAATTAAAAAATTAGAGATTAAAAAATTTTAATTAAAATTGATCAAACTTCCTTTACTATTTCTCATATTGTAACGAGTGATCGCTTGTAGTGGCAGTATACAAGTTTACAAGTAGACCATTGTTATAAATATTGTAATCACGCATATCAAGTCCTCGTGATAAGTTTATGTGGTGAATTCTTTTCAACAATAGACATTCTTCTTCGTGGCAAAATACACAGTACCGGTACCAATTATTGTGATTGAGAAAAGTGTGACTGACCATTGTGCTTCCTTAGTGTTGAGACATATAGACATATCTTTTTGAGTTTATTGGACTGCTATTATTATAATATTATTTGTTGATCGGCCTATTGACAGCGAGTTTTTTTGCTTCTGTACAGTGATATAGTGAATTCATCATTAGCTGAATGTTATTGATCTGATTGTTTCTTATTGGTTTTACTTGTGTGATGTAACTGATAAGTGCGTGTTGTAAGTAATTTGTGTAAATTAAGTTTAAACTTTGAGTGTTACTTTCAAGTGTTGCCAGCGTTATTTTTGAGGTAAAACCCGTAACAATATGTGATATTTGGAATGATATTGTTACGGGTTCTATGTCTAAAATAACGCTGGCAACACTTAAATTTATCACTCGCACTTTATTTACACAAATAATCACAACACTCACTGATCAGTAATGTCTTACAGAAAAATAAGCAATTAAAAACTGATAAATCGATATTGTTCAACTAATAATGAGTTTTCAATATAACCATACAAAAATCAATCACTAAATGTAAAAAGGCCGATCTAATATTAAATAATAACTGTACGATAAACTGTCCAATAATATTAAAAAAAGAATGACGAGGAAGAACAATTAACTTGTGTAGCAGAGGTCCGTAATACAGTAATAGGTAAAAGAATTATCACTATAGAACTGTCAAAAGAATTATCACTACTGACAACGAAAGTTCATTAGATGGTTGTAATAGCACCAACGGGATTGCACTGTCTGTATTAACGGGAACTGTCACTACTGCCACTTATCACGACGAGTTTCAAACAAGACTGAACTAGTTTCTACAAATGCGTTCGCCTCTTTTCAACAATCGGGAGATCTCTACATTTTTCTATCATCTTCAAAATAAATAAATAAGGAAACCCGCAATTTCCACAATATTCGATAAGATTCCATCAATGTTCAATCAAACAACTAGAACATTCTACAAAGTAAAAAGTGAACAACATAAAAGTGTCAAAAGCAGAGTAATTAATTGCTTAGAAGTAAACATTTACATAGCAGATAACACCGAGAACCACTGTTTCTTCATTCTCTCTATTCTCTCCAATTTTATATTCGCTACAATATACATTACAAAAACAGCGTAACCTCTCTATTGGCGACATTGCGAACTAAATTACCCTACAAAATTCAGGTTTTATTATTCATGATGTAGAAACGTTACATTTTATTAAGAGTATGAATACAGGAAATAATGCGTCTACTCTGTTTCATATACTGTTACTGCCTGGGATTTCAGACTGTTAGGAAGACATCACAAACGACTGTGAAGGAGGAGAAAGAAAAGAAGGAGAAGAAAAAAAGTAGAAAGAAGTGATGGAAAAAGGAAAGAAGGAGAGAGGAGAGAAGGGAAAAATAAGAAGCAAAAAGGAAAGAAAGAGAAAGGAGAAAAGGGAAAAGGAAAGAAGAAGAAAGGGAAGAAGGAGGAGAAACAAAGAAAGGATGAGGAGGAAGTAAAAGGAGAAAACAAAGAGGGGGAAGTTTACAATGACAAGAATAAGAAAACGAGTAGGAGAAAGTACTAGAAGAATAAGAAGAAGAAATGGAAAATGATAGATATAAAAGTGAGAATATGATGAATATCATAAATGACATGTAGAAGATAGCGAAGAAGGAGGAGACGAGAACAAAGAGAAAAAGAAAGTCAAAGAGGAGAAAAAAGAAGATGGCGCAAAAGAAGAATGAGATAAAACGACGGGGAAGAGGAAGAAGATGAACAAGTAGGAGGAGTAGAAGTGGAGGAACGGAAGAAGAACGATGAGACAGAGGAACGAAGAGGAGAAGAGGAAGGATGAGACAGAGGAACGAAGAGGAGAAGAAGAAGGATGAGACAGAGGAACGAAGAGGAGAAGAATCTCAAGACAAATATCAAGGGGAAGAAGAAGTGGAACAGTGGAGAGTTGGTGAAGAAGTAGACGGAGAAACAAAGAGCAATTGCAGAAGATGGAGGGAAAGAATACGAAGGCAAAAATGAGGCAAACATAATGAATAAGTAGAAGAAAAAGATTCAGATTCAGATTCAGATTCAGATGACTTTATTTGTGTAAATTTACAATGTATATGAATGAATGATAGAAGTATTATTAATATTAGCAACTCTCAGAGCCCCTAGTTGAAGTGAAGTACAGTTGCTTTTGAAAAGTAAATATAATGGTTGAATAGTTTGAGTAGAAAAGATTATAAATACAACTATTTTAAGGTAAATTACAAATTATGGATGCGATTGTTTAAAAAATAAAAAACATAACAAAAATAGAGCCTGGATCTGAGAGATGAATTACACAAAGAGGCGAAGTCTTGGCCATTGAGGCCATAAATGCAATAAGAAGGAGATGAAGAGGGAAGAGAAGAAGAAAGAGAAAAAGAAGAAGATAAAAAAGAAGAAGAAGAAGAAGAGATGAAAATGAAAAAGAAGGAGAAGACGAAGAAGAAGAAGAAGAAGAAGAAGAGGAAGCAGAAGGAGTAAGATGAGAAGAAGAAGTACAAAAAAAAGATGAAACAGAGAACGAACGGAGATCGGAGAAGAAGAAAGAAAAAGAAGAAGAAGAAAAAGAAGAAGAAGGAGTAGAAGATATTTTTTTAAATTATGTAGTACATAATCACAAGAAATAGAATAATCGGTGAATAAGAATGATATAGATGAGAAGCAGGAGCACAAAATGGAAAAGGAGGGAAAATATAAAAAGAAGAGAACAGTTTTCTACAACTGATGTCTCCTCTGAATGACATCCCATCCCATTTTAATATGGTTGAATCTATAGCAGAGCACACTGCAACCCACATTCAGCCACTCGATTGCATAATATCAAGAAGAAGACGACTGTATTCCGCCATATTACTGCAGTTTAATATCAGTGCTTCAGTTATTTATCTATATTATCCTCATTTAAAGCGAGATATGGAACTGCTATCAGTTAGTGTACAATCATTATTGAGAATGCTCGAAGATTATAATCTTGGAGTTTCAATTATTGCTGTCCTGTTTGATAATCAATGTATCGATTATACATTGGACAACAAATATAGTATTGGAGGATATACTGTGGGTAAGACGTTATTCTTGATATCTTCAGTTTCAATATTTTGAAGTAAAATTTCTTCTAAGCTTGGTTTCCCAATAAAAACTTTAAAGGTGACTATGGAAATTTTATTTTTTTCATAATCTTCCTCCTCCTCCTTCGCCTCCTCCTTCTCCTCCTCGTCCTCCTCCTTCGCCTCCTCCTCCTCCTCCTCCTCCACCACCTCCTACTCTTCCTCCTTCTCCTTCTCCTCCTCCTCCTACTCCTCCTCTCCCTCATCCTCCTTCTTCACCAACTTCTGCATCACCTTCCAACTCTCTTCCTACTCACCCTCTTCATTTTCCTCCGCCTGCCCTCTTCTTGAACTACTACCTACCTCTGTTGCTCTCTCCACTCAATTACACTCTCACATCCTCACGCTTTCAAAATAGCTTTTTTCCACTCTCTCTCTTCTTCATGATCTTCTTATTCTTATCTTCCTTCTTCTCCTCATCCTTCTGCTTCTTTTCCCACTCCTCCTTTTCCTCCTCCTATGCCTCCTCAACATACTCCTCTACTATCTTCTCCTTCTCCTCCTCCTCCTCCTCCACCTTCTCCACTCTCTCCACACCCTCCACCGTCACCAACTACTCCCCCACCACCTCCTCCATATCATCCAGCTCCTCTACCACCGTCACCTCCTCCAACTCCTCCACCTCCTTCAACACCTGCACCTCCACCCGCTCCTTCATTTCCTCCACCTCTACCTTCTCCATCTCCTCCACCACCTACACTACCTCTTCCTCCTCGATCACCCAATCTTCCTCCTCACCATCATCCACATCTTCATCATCAACCTCCTCCTCCTTCTAATCATCATCATTCATCTCAACCCTCTTCTACCCATCCCCACACTTTGGTTCCTCCTCCTCCTCACTCTCTTCTTTCTTCTTACATTCCTCCTCTACCCACTCCTCCTCCTCCTCCTACTTGCCGCCCTCCTCCTACTTCTACTTCACCATGTCATACACAGAACAATCCTGAAGGTCATCTTGAATAGGGGACGACGCTATCATACAGATCTGCTCTATGAAAATTTGAAGGTTCTTGACATCAAGCAACTGTTTCTTAAATGCCTCCTTCTCTTTATTTTAAAAAATCAGTCTATTATTGTGGATTTAGACCGTGCATATAACACTCGCAATGCAGCCAATAGGGTGATAAGAGGCCAAAAGCTTGAAAAAGCCTTTATTACGACCAACACATATTATATGTTGCTTACATAGTTTTCAGGAATATTCCTATGTATTTGAAAACATTTGAAAGGGTATCTCTCTACTCATATAAGAAAAAGGTTTTACAGTGGCTCATCGAGATTGGGAGGAAAGGAGTTAGTGGTATTCTCCAATCAATGTATGCAGAATAGATCCAGTACATTTCCATTTCAATTACCTAGCTTATACATTCAAACATGCAAGAAGTCAACTGTCCAATTACAAATATTGGGTATAAGTTATCTAGGATACTAAGAGTTTTTTCATATTGTATTATTCATTTGTATTTTTCGTTTATTGCATTCAATTGTGATTCATGATGATCTAGACACATGACTCCAACCCCTGCTTACGCACAGGATTTTCCCATGTTAGCAGGTAATTTCCACAATGATGTTCAAATCACATTGTTCGTTTAATTGCAGAGAAAATGCAAAATGTCTTTCAAAGTGTGCAATTTTTTGTTGTATTGATGTTTTTTGGAAATAGAAGTTTATTCTATTCTATCTTCTCCTGCTCTTCCTTCTACTCCATCTCCTCTTTCTTCTTCGCCACCCCTTTCTATTCCTCTTTCCACTCCTTCTCTCACTCCTGCAACAACCGGCAATGATGGAAATCCAGTGGAAATGGAAATCAAGTCTGGAGTGCACCAGGGCACCATTTGGCTCCCCTGCTGTTTTCAGTTTTCAGTCGCCACCCTTACTCACTTGCATGCTATTAACATGACTCTGGCTTGTATCTCTGTGCTCTCTAACGGCCTTATGAATAATGTACGGCATGATTTAAAGACAGCACTTGCTTGCTCGGGTGTGAAATTGAAAAATTTTCTGCAGGCTCTCAACGTTGCTTAGACGCAATGGATTTTGTTTTGTTTGAGGCTGTCTATGATACAGATTCACGAGAGAAAATGTGTCGTCGTGTAAACGTTGATCATTATTGATTTACCAAAAAAAAGGTAAATTATTAATTTTTCTAGCGGTCTCTATTTAGGTATCGTGAGGTAAACGACATTTTCCTTGAGGTACTGAGAGGTTGCGAAATATTTGTGGGTATCACATGTTTCATCATCTAATCATTAGAAAAACCACCAAGAAGAATTCCTAGGCTGTCAAACCTATTACTAGAGATTACTATGGATAATAATAATAGTATATAGAGATTATAATACAAGGTCATCGAAAATGAACACAAATATTTCAAAAAATCACTTCTCCGACTAGAATGAATATATAGAATTGCTTATGGTCTTAAAACGAAGGTAAAGTCGGAAGTTTCTGTTGCATTAGATGGTTGCCTATGTGTGACCTTGACATGCTCATTTCTGGCAGTACGATGTGGATGTGACCCGTTTAACAGAAGGCTCGATGTACGTACTTTGGCTCGCGGAGTTCAAGTCAATCACACTTGTTCAACGTAATTTTCGACAGACGTATGGAGCTCATATCGAAACTTATCAAGTTATGTAAAAAAATTCCCAATCATTACCATTGTTTCAAGACCATAAACAATTCTATGATATGTTCAACAGATCGTAGGGGTGAATTTTTAAATACGGACATTCTTTACTGTATTATTTACTATTCAATGATCCTGTTTAAAAAAGAAGCCCACAATGACCTGTGGGTGAATAATGAGTTGAATAATAGTGATTTATGAGTTGAACCTACTACTTCAAGTGGGTTTCGAACCACTGGGAAGTAACTTAACAAGATTTTTTATATTCTGTTGTGTTGATGCAGAAACTATAACAATTTTATATTTACCCGTGCTTTGCAACGGTACTAATGTTAATTTTTTAGATTGAGCATATTACATGGATAACAACCGCCTTTGCCTTTTCTTCATTACAAGAAAAAACCGGTCAGGAATCCAACAGATTTGGTATATAAAGAGTTCGATGTACTAAGTATTGAACAGTTGTGTGATTTTGATCTGGCCAGTTTTGTCTATTCACGACGCAATGAAGCCCCAAATTTCGGTTATGATACCCGTAGGCAATCTGAAATACTCCTTTTGGAACCACGTTGTAGAACAACGGCTACAACAACAGCATATGACCTTAGACTTTTCAACCATTCTATTATTTGAAATCTCTGGGACACTCACGAATCATTTGTCCACTCATGAATCATTAAGAGAGTGTCCTCGACTGTTTTATCAAAAAAACTAGTTCAAAGTGGACACATTTTTAATGTATTATAATTTTTTTTGAGGGTTTCAAGAAATTCTTGAAATTTCCTCTCATAAGTTAAATTTATATGCAGAGTGAACAGGTATTTTGGGATCACTACTCACATGTATATATATAAATACACTCTATATTCAAATTCTAATACTCGTAACTTATTTCCTGTGGTGTATCTTTTTTTGAGGATGAAGCTCACAGAGGTTTAATGAGTCTATTGATGGCGATTATGAGTTGGACCTACAGTTTTAGGTGGGTTGCGAACCAAGGGGAAGTGATTTTTTAGCAAAAAACAGTGTCTTTTTTCTGGCCAATCTAATCGGTCACCCACACAAATAGAACCCAGGAGAACTCAGCTTATCTCTATTTGATTGAACTGATACCAGCTAAGGCTCACGGCTATCACGGCTTCAATAGCAAGATTAATATTGCAGGCAGGTAATGGAAAAGTACATACTGTAATAAATTCCTATAATATTATAATTGATAAATTCTATAATAATTGTAAAATTCTGTATTCTAATGATGATTCATTGATTCTAAATAATTATAAAGAGCTAAAAGTTTTTTTTTCAGGTATAAAACTTGTCATTTTCTTCCTTTAAATATACAATTGTATCTTTTAAACCTATATCCTATAAACAAGCATTCGTATAATGAGCAGAACAGATAATTACGTGTTCTCAGTTTTCTTGTAGTAGGCTATACATGTTATTTTTTCAATTTGACCTCTTATTTATGATATTGGCATTTAAGAGATTCACTATCCCTCGGTACAAGCTTTGCTTGAAGTGGGATGCAACATCTATTTAAGTTATGATGTTTTATGTATTCATTATTATTATAAAAAGT